>JAACNH010001890.1:2506-32667 GCA_019447015.1 Hymenochirus boettgeri
GGATGTGTGGTTGTTGTGCAGTACAAATGGCTCCTTTACCCTGGATTAACCTGTAATGGGGAGATGTGTGGTGTGTTCAGTACACATGGCCCCTTAACACGGGATGTCACTGTAATGGGGATGTTGGTTGTGTCAGTAACAATATGGCTCCTTGACCCCTGGATCACTGTAAGGGGTGATTGGTTATGGTGGTCAGTACCAAAATGGCTCTTGTTACACCTGCGGATTCACTGGAATGGGGATGTTGGTGTGTTCAGTACAAATGGACTCCTTACCTGACTCACGTAATGGGGGGAATGTCTTTGTGGGGCAACTGGTCAGTTACAAATTGGCTCCTTTTTTTTTCTCCGTTACCCCTGGACTCACTTAGGGGATGTTGGTTGGTTCAGTACAAATGGCTCTTTTACCCCTTGGGACTCATGTAATGGGGAGTGGGTGTGTTCAGTACAAAATGGCCCTTTACCCCCTGGACTCACTGTAAGGGGATGTTGGTTGTTTTCAGTACCCCAAAATGCTCTACCCCGGGATCACGGTAATGGGGATGTTTGGTGTGTGTTCAGTACAAATGGCTCCTTTACCCCTGGATACTGTATGGGGAGTTTGTTGTGTTCTGGAAAATGGCTCTTTACCCCTGGATTCACGTAATGGGAGTTTGGTGTGTTCGGTACAAATGGCTCTTTACCCCTGAGACTCACTGTATATGGGGATGTTTGTTGTGTTCGGACAAATGGCTGCCTTACCCCTGGATCACGTATGGGGATGGGTGGTTGTGTTCCAGTACAAAGGCTCCTTACCCCCTGGACTCACTGGAATGGGGATTTTTGGTAAGTGTTCAGTACAAATGGACTCCTTTACCCCTGGATTCACTGTAATGGGGATGTTGGTGTGGTCAGTACAAATGGCTCCTTTACCTCCCGGATTCATGTATAAGGGGGGATGTTGGTCTGTGTGTCAGTACACAATGGTCCTTACCCCTGGACTCACTGTAATGGATGTTTGGTTGTGTTCGGTTACAAATGGCTCCTTACCCCGGATTCACTGTAATGGGGATGTTGCTGTGTTCAGTACAAATGGCTCCTAGTACTCCTGGACACTGAAGGGAGTTTAGTTGTGTTCCAGTACAAAATGGCTCCATTTACCCCTGGATTTCCCTGTTAATGGGGATGGTTGGTTGTGGTCAGATACAAAGGCCTCCTTTACTCTGGATTCACTGTAATGGGAGTGTTTGGTTGGTTCAGTACAAATGGCTCCTTTACCCCTGGATTCACGTAATGGGGATGTGGGTTGGTTTCAGTACAAATGGCTCCTTTACCCCTGGATCACAACTGTAATGGGATTTTTGTTGTGTTCGGTACAAAGGCTCTTACCCTGGAACTCACGGTAATGGGGATGTTTGGTTGGTTCGGTACAAAGTGCTCTTTACCCCGGATCACGTGTAAATGGGGATGTTGGTTGTGTTGCGGGTACAAATGGCTCCTTACCCCGGGATCACGGTAAGGGGATGGTGGGTGGTGCTTCAGTACAAATGGGCTCCTTTTACCCCCGGATTCAACTGTAATGGGGATGTTTGGTTTGTGTTAGTACAAAGGCTTCCGTTACCCTGGATTCACGTAATGGGGAGTTGGTTGGTTCAGTACAAATGGTCCTTACTCCTGGATTTCATGTAATGGGGATGTTTGGTTGTGTCAGTTACAAATGGCTCCTTTACCCCTGGATTCACTGTATGGGGATGTTTGGTGTGTTCAGTACAATGGCTCCTTTACCCTGACGCATGTAATGGGATGTTTGGTTGTGTTCAGTACAAATGGATCTTTACTCCTCGGATTCACGGAAGGGGATGTTTGGTTGTGGTCGTACAAAGGCTCCTTTACCCCTGGATTAACGGTAAGGGAGGATGTTGGTTTGTTAGTAACAAAGGTCCTTACCCCTGGACTCACTGTAATGGGGATGTTTGTTGTGTTCAGACAAATGGTCCTTTACCATGGATTCATGTAAGGGATGTTTGGTTGTGTCAGTCAAATGGCTCCTTACCCACTGGATTCACTGTAATGGGATGTTCTGGTTGGTTCCAGTAACAAATGGCTCCTTACTCCTGGATCACTGTAATGGGTAGGTTTGGTGTGTTCAGTACAAAGGCTCTTTACCTGGATTCACGTAATGGGGATGTTTGGTTGTGATTCAGTACAATGGCTCTTTACCACTGGACTCACGTATGGGGATTTTGGTTGTGTCGGTACAATGGCTCCTTACCCCTGGATTCACTCTGTAAGGGGATGTTTGTTGTGTTCGGTTACAAATGGCTCCTTTACCCCGGGATAACTGTAATGGGGATGTTGGTTGGTTTCAGACAAATGGCTCTTTATGAACCTGGATTTCACGTCAGGGGATGATTTGGTTGTGTCGGACAAATGGCTCCTTTACCCCTGGACTCACTGTAATGGGGATGTGGTGTGTTCAGACAAAAAGGCTCCTTTACTCATGGATTCACGTGTAGAGTGGGGAATGTTTGGTTGTGTCAGTACAAATGACTCCTTTACTCCTGGATTCACTGTAAGGGAGTTGGTTGTGTCGGAAAAATGGCTCCTTTACCCGGAGTCATTGTAATGGGTGTGTGGTGTGTCGGTACAAATTGGCTCCTGTACCCCTGGATTCACTGTAATGGGGGGGTGTTTGGTTTGAGGTTCAGTACAAAGGCTCATTTACCCCTGGATTCACGTAATGGGGATGTTGGTTGTGTTCGGTTAAAATGGCTCCTTTACCATGGACTCACGGTAAATGGGGATGTTTGGTTGGTGTTAGTGTACAATGCGCCCTTTAACCTGGATTCATTGTAATGGGGATGTGGTTGTGTTTCGACAAATGGTCCTTTCCACTGGATTCACTGTAATGGGGATGTTTGGTTGTGTTCGTACAAATGGCTCCTTACTCCGGATCACGTAATGGGCGGAGTTGGGTTTGTGTTTCAGGTACAAATGTCTCCTTTACCCCTGGATCACTGTAATGGGGATGTTTGATTTGGAGTTCAGTACAAATGGCTCCTTTACTCCTGGATTCACGTTGTAATGGGGAGTTGGTTGTGTTTCAGTACAAATGGCTCCGTTACCCCTGACCTCACTGTAATGGGAGTTTGGTTGTGTGTTCAGTACAATGGCTTCCTTTTAACATGGATCACTGTAATGGGGGAGATGTTGGTTGTGGGTTCAGTTACAAATGGCTCCTTACCCCTGGAATCATGTTAATGGGATGTTTGGTTGGTTCAGTACCAAATGGTCTCCATGTACCCTGGACTCACGTAAGGGGATGTTTGGTTGTGTTCAGTACAATGGCTCCTTGACCCCTGGGACTCATGTAATGGGGATGTTTGGTGGTCAGTACAAAAATGGCTCCTTTACCCTTAGGACTCACTGTAATGGGGATGTTTGGTTGCGTTCAGTACAAAATGGCTCCTTTACCCTGGATTCACTGTAATGGGATGTTGGTGCTGTCAGGACAAATGGCTACTTACCCCTGGAGCACGTAATGGGGAGTTGGTTGTGTTCAGTACAAATGGCTCCTTTACCCGTGGATTCACTTAGGGGATGGTTTTTTTTTTTTTTGGGTTGTGTTTCAGTACAAATGGACTCCTTTACCCTGTGAGTCACGGTAAGGGGGATGTTTGGTGTGTCGTTACAAAGGCTCTTTACACTGGAGTCACTTTGTAATGGGGATAGTTGTGCGTCGTGTTCAGTTCAAATGGCTCCTTGTACCCCTGGATGGATTCACTGTAAGGGGGAGTTTGGTTGTGGTCAGTACAAAGGCTCCTTTACCCCGGCTTCACTGTAATGGGGATGTTGGTTGTGTCAGTACAAATGGCTCCTTACCCCGGATCACTTAAAATTTTGGGGGGGTGATGTTTGGTTGTGTTAAGTTACAAATGGCTCCTCCTTACCCCTGGACTCACGGTAATGGGGGATGTTTGTTTGTTGTTCAGTACAAAGGCTCATTACCCGGATTCATGTCATGGGATGTTTGGTTGGTCAGTTACAAAATGGCTCTTACCCTGACTCCATGTAATGGGGATGTTTGGTTGTGTTCAGTACAAATGGATCCCTTTCCTTACCCTGGAATCACTGTAATGGGGAGTTGGTGGTTCAGACAAATGGCTCCTTTACCCTGGATTCACTGTAAGGGGAGTTGGGTGTCAGTACAAATTGGCCCTTTACCCCTGGACTCACTGTAATGGGGATGGATGTTGGTTTGTGTCAGTACAAAGGCTCTTACCTGGACTCACTTTAATGGGATGTTGGTGTGTTCAGTACAAAATGGCTCCTTTACCCCTGGGAACTCACTTAAGGGGATGTGGTGTGTTCCGTACAAATGGATCCTTACCCCGGACCACGTAAGGAGGATGTTTTGGTTGGTCAGAACAAGTGGTCCTTGACCCCTGGACTCACTGTAAATGGGGATGTTGGTTGTGTGTTCAGTACAAGTTGCTCCTTTACCTGGACTCAACGGTAATGGGGATGTTTGTTGGGTGTTACAGTAACAACTGGCTCCTTTACCCATGGGCTCACGTTAATGGGGATGTGGGTGGTGTTCAGTACAAATGGCTCCTTACTCCTGGATTCACTGTAAGGGCTGTTGGTTGTTCAGTTATACAAAGGCTCCTTACCCCTGGATCACTGTAATGTGGGATGTTGGTGTGTTCAGTACAAATTGGCTCCTGTTGACCCCTGGACTCACTTAATGGGGGTATGGTTGGTTGTGTTCAGACAAGTGGGCTCCTTTACCCCTGGACTCATGTAATGGGGATATGTTGGTTGTGTTCCGTACAAATGGTCCTTACCCCTTGGATTCACTGTAATGGGGATGTTTGGTTGTGGTTGAGATTTTAATATCTGAGGTTTTACTTTTCTTGCCTGAAAACTTATTGTGTTTGTTATCAGTGCGATTTGTAGACAACCTGGAATCAGTGGCAGTAAAATCAGACAGTTTTATCTACATCCTCGGTACTTACAATCTCTGTAATGTGTCAGGGAGAGAGAGAATGGAAAATAAATCTCATTCTCCAATGGGGGCTCAGGTTTAACTGTGAGAAATGACAACCCATATAGAGAAATACACAGTGTTAACATGGCACCGCTTAGGGCCCTGCTGTGGATATACCGGGGATTGGGGACTAAAGATGTGGATTAGAGGAAAGAGTATTGGAGAATAGAGTATATAGAGTATATAGAGTATATGGAGAATAGAGTATTATCGAGATCTGGGAAGAGAGTATATAGAGTCTAAGAGTATAGGAGGATTTAGAGATATAGAGTATATGGGAATAGAGTATATAGAGTGTTAGAGTATATGGGGAAGCTAGAGTGGATAGAGCTATAGAGTATATGGGGAATAGAGTATATAGAGTATATAGGGATATGGAGAATAGAGATTCTAGAGTATAGGAGAATGAGTTATATAGGTCTATGGCGAATGAGTATATAGCAGTATATAGAGTATTGGAGAATAGAGTATATAGAGTATATAGAGTATATGGAGATGAGTATATAGAATATGAAGTATATGGAGAATAGAGCTTATAAGCACAGCACATAGAGTATATGAGGGAATAGAGTATATAGCGTATATAGAGTATAGGGAGAAAGAGTATATCGCGTATATGGAGAATAGGTATATAGAGTCTAAGGAGGATAGGAGAAGAGAAAGAGTATATAGAGTATATAGAGTATAGGGGTGAATCAATAGAGTATATAGAGTATATAGAGTATATGGAGAATAGAGTAATAGAGTATAGAGAGTATAGGAGAATAGGAGTATATCGAGTAGATAGCGTAATGGATAATTCGAGTATATAGAGGCTATGGAGAATAGAGTTCTATAGAGTATATGAGAATAGTAGGATCTAGAGTATGATGGCGAATAGAATAGAGTATAGAGAGTATAAGAGTAATGGAGAATAGGAGTAATAGGTAATAGGAGTATATGGAGATAGAGTAGATCGAAGTATTGGAGAATAGAGTAGTATATAGAGATTAAGAGTCTATGGAAGATAGGTAGATATAGAGTATATAGAGTATATGGAGAATAGGAGTGATGTATAGGAGTATATAGAGTATATGGAGATAGAGTATATAAGTATATAGAGTATATGGAGGATCCAGGTATAAGAGTCCATCTGGAGAAAGCGATATGAGCACGTATATAGAGTATATGGCGATAGAAGTAATAGAGTATATAGGTATATGGGAATAGAGTATATAGAGTATTATAGAGTATATGGGGAATAAGTAATAGATATATGGGGAATAGAGTATATGGGGAATAGAGTATATGGGAATAGAGAATGGGGATTCGAGTATATTGGGAATTAGAGTATATAGCGTCTATGGGGACTAGCGTATATAGGAATAGAATATATAGATGAAGAGTATATGGGGAATAGAGATAATAGAGGAATAGAGTATATAGAGGATAGAGTATATAGAGTATATGGAGAATAGAGTATATAGAGTATAGGAGCAAGAGTATATAGAGATAGAAGATATGGAGAATAGAGTTATGAGAGTATAGAATAATGGAGCTAGGAGTATATAGAGACTAGAGTAATACACGTTATAGAGTATATGAAGAATAGAGTATATAGAGTATATGGAGAATAGAGTATAAGAGTATAGAGAATGGAGAATAGAGTAATTAAGAGTATATGGAGCATAGATATATAGAGTCTAGGTATATGGAGAATAGAGTATGTAGAGTATAGACGATATGGAGAATCGAGTATATAGAGAAAGAGTAGATAGAGTATAGGGTATATGAGAAGGAAGAGTTATATGAGATATGAGACTAGGGTATATAGAGTATGAGTATATGGAGACTTAGAGTATATAGAGTATGGAGAAATAGAGTCTATAGGTATAGAGTATAGGAAATGAGTATGTAGAGTATAGAATATATGGAGAAGAGAGATATAGAGAATAGGAGTAATGATGTATAGAGTATATGAGAATAGAGGATATAGAGATAGGGAGACTAGGAGTATTAAGGAGTATAGAGTATATGGAGAATAGAGAATATAGAGTATATGGAGAATAGAGTATATAGAGTATAGAATATATGGAGAATAGAGTATATAGAGTATAGAGTATATGAAGAATAGAGTATATAGAGTATATGCGAGAATAGAGTATATAGAGGAATGAGAATAGAGTATATAGAGTAAGAGTATATGGAGAAATAGAGGTCATAGAGTATATGGAGAAAGGTGAGAGAAGAATATATGGAGAAGAGAGTCTATAGAGATAGAGTATTTATAGAGTATAGAGTATATGAAGAATAGAGATAGAGAGTATAGGGAGGAATAGAGAGAGAGTAGTATAGAGTATAGGCGATAGAGTATATAGAGTATATGGAGAATAGCGTATATAGCGTATAGAGTATATGGAGAATAGAGTAGTAGGAGAGTATAGAAATATGGAGAATAGAGTTATGTAGAGTATAGATATTTTTTTTTTTTTTTTTTTTTTAGGAGAATAGAAGTATATAGAGGATATGAGAAATAGAATATATAGGGAGATAGAATCTATGGAGAAATAGAGTCTATAGAGGATAGATAGAGTATATAGAGTATTTATGGAGAATAGAGTATATAGAGTATAGGTATATGGAGAATAGAGTATAAGAGTGATATGGAGAATAGAGTATATAGGAGTATAGAGTATATGGGGGGGGGGGGAGAAGTAGAGGTATGTAGAGTATAGAATATATGGAGTAATACGTATATAGAGGAAGAGTAGATCGGTATATGGAGGAATAGAGTATACGGGTATAGAGTATATGGAGAATATGAGTAGTATATAGAGTATAGGAGAATAGAGTATATAGAGTATTAGAGTATAGGAGAATAGAGATGTAGCAGTATAGACTAATGGAGAATAGAGTATGTGATTATTAGATAGGAAAATGGAGAATAGAGTATATAGAGTATATGGGAGAAGAGAGCTTATAGGAGTCTAGAGTATATGCGGGAATAGAGTATATAGGAGAATAGAGTATATGGAGAATAGAGTATATAGAGTATAGAATATATGGAGAATAGAGGATATAGAGGATATGGAGAATAGAGTATATAGAGTATAGAGTATATGGAGAATAGAGTAGTAGAGTATAGAATATAGGGAGTCATAGAGTATGTAGAGTATCGAATAATGGAGAATAGAGTATGTAGAGTATAGAATAAAAGAGTATATGGGGAATTAGAGTATAGTAGTATATGGGGAATAGAGTATAAGAGTATAGAATATATGGAGAATAGAGTTTATAGAGTAGAGAGAGTATAGCGTATATGGAAAAGGGGAATTGAGTATCGATTAATAGAGTAATGAAGAATAGAGTATATAGAGGATATGGGGAATATAGTGTATGAGTAAGAATATATGGAGAATAGAGATATAGTAGGATATGGAGTGTATGGGGAATAGAGTATATCGAGTATAGAATATATGGAGACTAGAGTCTCTATAGAGGATAGGAATATGTGGAGAATAGAGTATATAGAGTATAGAATATATGGAGAATAGAGTATATAGAGTATATGGGGAATAGCAAGTATTAGAGAATGGATATATGGAGGATATGGAGTATAGAGTATGTAGAGCATATGGAGATCGAGTATATAGAGTATAGAAATATGGAGAATAGAGTATATATAGAGTATATGGAGAATAGAGTATGTAGAGTATAGACTATATGGAGAATAGAGTATTATAGAGTATATGAGAATAGAGTATATAGAGTATAGCATATATGGAGGAATAGAGTATATAGAGGGATTAGAGAATAGAGTAATAGAGAGTATAGAGGTATATGCGAGAATAGTAGGGTCTATTCAGAGTATATGGAAGAATGCAGATATCGGTATAGAGTATATGGAGAAAGAGTCGTAGAGTATAGAAATATGGAGCAGAATAGCGGTATATAGAGGATAGAGTATAGTAGAGGATATGGAGAATAGATAATATCGGGGATAGAGTATATGGAGATATGAAGTATATAGCAGATCTGGAGAATAGAGTAATAGAAGTATAGAGTATAGGAGAAAGAGATGAGAGTATCGAATATGGAGAATAGAGTATGTAGAGTATAGAATATATGGAGAATAGGGTATATAGAGTATATGGAGAATAGAGTAGATAGAGTAGAGTATATGGGGCGATAGAGTATATAGAGAATAGAGTTATGGGAGAATAGGACGATATAGAGATAGAATATATGGAGAATAGAGTATATAAGTATATGGCAGAATAAGTATATAGAGTATAGAGTCAATCGTAGACCGAGTATGTAGAGTATATAGAATAAATATGCGAGAAAGAGTTATGTGAGAGTAAGAATATATGGAGAATAGAGATTGGAGAGGTGTATTATGAATATACAGAGTATATTGGGAAAAGAGAATAGGTATCGGGAGTATATGGTGAATAGAGATATATGAGTATAGAATATATGGAGGAATGAAGTATATAGTTGAGGAATAGAGTTATAGAGTATAGGGAAAGGGGGAAATAGAGTTTAGATTATATAGAGTATAGAAGGAAAGAGTATATAGAATATATGGGGGGAATATAGTGTATAGAGTATAGAATATATGGAGAATAGAGTATATAGAGTCATATGGATGTAGGGGAAAGAGTATATAGAGTATGCATATATGGAGAAAGAGTAGATAGAGAAGTTAGATATATGGAGAAATAGAGTATTAGTAGCGGTCTGAGAAGATATGGAGAATCAGACGTATTATAGAGTATAGGGGAATAGCGTATCAGAGAAATGGAGTAGAGGAGTATAGGGATATAGAGTATGTAGAGATAGGAGAATAGAAGATAGAGTAGAGAATATATGGAGAATCGAGGATATAGAGTATAGGAGAGAAGTAGAGATAAGAGTATATAGAGTATATGGAGAATAGAGTATAGAGTATATGGAGAAATAGAGTGTAGAGTTATAGAAATATAGGAGAATAGAGTAGTAGAGTATAGGAGAGAGAAGAGAGTATATAGAGTATCTGGAGAATAGGAGATGTAGATAGCGTATAGAATATATGGAGAATAGAGTATGTAGGAGTATAGATATATGGAGAAATAGAGTATGAGAGTATAGAATATACAGAGTTATGGGAAGAGAGTATAGTCGTATATGGGGGAAAGCGTATATAGAGTATAGAATAATGGAGAATAGAGTTATCGAGTATAGCGTATATGGAAAAGGGCATATAGATTAGAGATATATAGAGTATAGGAAAGAAAGAGTTATAGAGCATGGGGATATAGGTGTATAGGTATAGAATATTGGAGAATAGAGCTATAGAGATATAGCGATATAGCGTATATGGAAAAGGGGAATATAGAGTAAGATTATATAGGAGTTATGCAGAATAGAGTTATATAGAGTATAGGGAATATAGTGATAGAGTATAGAATATACGGAGACTAGAGTTAATAGAGTAGATGGAGTGTATGGGGAATAGAGTATAAGAGTCTAGACTACGAGTATATAAGACTAGAGTATATAGAGTTATGAGGAATAGAGACTAAGAGATCGGTAGAATAGAGTTATGAGAGTTATAGAACATAGGAGAATGAGTATATAGAGTATATGGGGGATAGGGATGGTAGAGTAATAGAGAAAATGGAGTAGTGGGTCTTGGAGTCTATGGAGATAGAGAGATTGTGAGTATATGGAGAAATAGAGTATATGAGTATAGACTATATGGGAATCGAGTATAGGGGAATAGGAGTCTATAGAGAAATGGAGTATAGGAGTATCTGGAGTAGTAAGAGAGTATTGTAGGGAGTTATGGAGAATCGAGATAAGCGTATAGAATAGAATTATAGAGTATAGAATATATGGAGAATAGAGTATATAGAGTATATGGAGAATAGAGTATATAGAGGATAGAGTATATAGAGTATTAGAGTATGGAGAATAGAGTAGTTAGAAGTATAGAAGATATGGGGAAATAAAGTAGTGAGAGATAGAATATAAGAGTTATTGGGGAGATAGCGTATAGTAGTATTATGGGGAATTTTTAAGAGATATAGAGATAGAATAGAGAAGAATAGGAGCTATAGAGTATATAGAGTATAGCGTAATGGAAAAAGGGAAATAGAGTATTAGAGAGCTAGAGTATCTGAAGAACATAGAGTTATATAGAGTAATGGGGAATATGGTATAGAGTAGTATAGAATATATGAGAATAGAGTATATGGGTAGTATATAAAAATAGAGTATATAGAGTATATGGGGAATAGTGAAGATAGAGTGTATGGAGAAATAGAGTAATGGAGTATAGGGGAATAGAGTATAGAGTTATAGAGTAGATGAAGCATAGAGAATATAGAGATATATGGAGAATAGTAGAGTATATGGGAATATGAGTATATAGCATAAAGAGTATAGGAGAAGAGAGAATTAGAGTATAGAGTATATGGAGTATAGAGTAATATAGAGTAATAGAGTATGTGAGGGATAAGGATATAGAGTTAGAGAACGTATAGGTATATAGAGTATATGGAGAATAGAATAATGGAGAATAGAGAAGTAAAGTATAGGGGAATAGAGTATATAGAGTATATGGGGAATAGAGTATATAGAGTATATGGGGAATAGAGAAATCGAATATAGGGAGAATAGAGTATATAGAGTAGAGGCGATATAAAGAATAGAGTCGTATATAGAGTATTATGGGAATCGGCATATAGAGTATATGGAGAATAGAGTATATGGCGTATATGGGGAATAGAATGTAATGGAGAATAGAGTATATAGAGTATAGAGTATATGATAGAATAGAGATATAGAGTAATGAGAATATAGAGAGATGGGGAATAGAGTATATGAGAATAAAGAGTATATGGAGAAGAGAGAAATGAGTATAGAGTATATGGAGTATAGAGAATATAGAGTATAGAGTATGTGGAGAATAAAGTATATAGAGTATAGAGTATAGGAGAATAGAGTAGAGGAAGATGAGGTAAGGAGTAATGGAGACGAGAGGAGTAATATGGAATAGAGTATATAGAGTATATGGGGAATAAAGAAGATAGAGTTATATGGAGAATAGAGTATTAGAGTATATGGGAATAGAGTATATGGAGAATTTAGAGTATATAGAGTATAGAGTATATGAGAATAGAGATATAGAGTATATGGAGAAATAGAGGTAATGGGAAGAGAGTATATAGAATAAGAGTATAGGAGAGAAGAGAGAATATAGAGTAAGAGTAATGGCGTATAGAGAATAAGAGTATAGGTATGTGGAGAATAAAGTAGCTAGAGTTATAGAGTATTAGGAGAAAGAGAATATGGAGTATAGAGTATATAGAGATATGGAGAATAGAGTATATGGAGGAAATAGGAGAGTATCTAGAGTATATGGGGATCACAGTATATAGAGTATATGGGGAATAGAGTATATGGAGAGTATATAGAGCATAGAGTATATAGTGTCTATAGAGTATATGGAGAATAGAGTATATGGAGAATAGAGTGTATAGAGTATATGAAGAATAGAGGATAATAGGTATAGTGGAGCATAGAGTAGTATAGAGTATTGGGGAATAGATATATAGAGTATATGGGGGAATAGGAGAATATAGAGGATATGAGGAAATAGTATATAGAATAAAGAGTATATGGAGAAGAGAGAATTATAGAGTATAGAATATATGGAGAATAGAGTATATAGAATATATGGAGAATAGAGTATATCGAGTATATGGGGAATAGAGTATATAAAGAATGGAGTATATGGAGTATATGGAGTATATGGAGTATAGAGTATGTAGAGTATATGGAGAATAGAGTATATAGAGTATAGAATAGAGTATATAGAGTATAGAAATATGGAGAATAGAGTATATAGAGATATGGAGAATAGATATTAGGTCTATGGAGATAGAGTAATAGAGTATATGGAGATAGAGTATCTAGAAATATAGAATATATGGAGATAGAGTTATAGACATATAGAATATATGAAGAATAGAGTATGTAGAGTATAGAAGAAGATAGAGTAATTGGGGAATAGAGAGCGTAGTATGGGGAATAGCGTATCTAAGCGATAGGAATAGATATATGGAGAATTAGAGTATATAGAGTATATAGGTATAGCGATATGGAACAAAGGGAATATAGAGTATAGATATATAGGAATGAAGAATAGAGCTATATTAGAGTAAATGGGGAATATAGTGTAAGAGTTACAGACTATATGGGAGAATTAGAGAATAGAGTATATGGGATATAGAGATATATAGAGTATGAAAGAGGAGAATAGAGTATAGAGAGTATAAGAGTTACTTATAGCGTATATGGAAAAAGGGAATAAGAGTATAGATATATAGAGTATATGAAGAAGAGAGTATATAGAGTATAGGGGAAACGTGTATAGGAGTTATAGATATATGGAGAATAGAGTATAGAGAGTATATGGGAATAGAGTAGTTATAGAGTATATGGAGAATAGAGTATATAGAGTATATTGGAGGGTTTGTCTTGGAATAGAGTATAGTATTGAGTTCTAGAATATAAGGAGATAGCGTTATATGAGATATGAGTATATACGAATAGAGTATATAGAGTATATGGGGGAATAGAGACAATCGGAGTATATGGGGAAAGAGTATATGGAGAATAGAGTATATAGAGTCATAGAGTATATGAAAAGAATGAGAATATAGAGTATGCTAGATGGGGAATAGAGTATATAGCTATATGGAGAATTAGAATATGGAGTATATGGGAATAGAGTATTATTGGGATAGAGGTATAGGAGTATATGAAGAATAGAGAATATGAGTATATTGGGGAATAGAGGATAAGAATAAAGGAGTATATGGAGAAGAGAGAATTGGAACCAGAGTATAGATTATATGAGTAGTAGAGGAAAATCGAGTATAAAGATGTGGAGAATAAAAGTATATAGAGTATAGAGTTATGGAGAATAGAGTTATATGGAGAAGAATTAGAGAATATAGAGTATAGAGTATATGGAGTATAGAGAAGATAAGAGTTATTAGAAAGTATGTGGAGAATAAAGTATATAGAGTATAGAGAAGGAGAACGAGTATATGGAAATAGAAGAATATAGTAGGTATATGGAGAATCGAGAACATAGAGTTACAGATGTATGGGAGAATCGGTTATAGCAGAGATAGAGTATATGGAGCATAGAGTATATAAGAGATCGAGTATGTGGAGAGAGATAGAGGGTATAGAGTATATGAAGATTAGAGAGTATAGAGTATATGGAGAATAGAGTAGTATATAAAAGTATATGGGGAATGAGTATATAGAGGATATGGAGAATAGAGTAATAGAGTATGGGGAAATAGAGGAATATAGAGTATATGGGAGGATAGTAGAATATAGAGGTGATATGGGGAATAGAGTATATGGGAGTAATGGAGATAGAGGGATATAGAGGGTATAGAGTATAGAAGAATAGAGATATAGAGTTAGCCGAATAGAGTATATAGAAGTTCTTGGGAATAGAGTATATAGAGTATATTGAAAGAAGAATAAGAGATAGAGTAGTTAGCGTGTATTAGAGTAGTATATGGAGAATAGAGAGGTAGGAGTATATGGAGTATAGAGAAGACAGAGTATAGAGTCTATAGAGTATAGAGTATGTGGAGAATAAAGTATATAGGATAGAGTATATGGAGAATAGAGTATATGGTATAGAGTATATAGAGTATATGAGAAATAGAGTATATAGAGTATTAGGACTATATGGAGAATAGAGTATATAGAGTATAGAGATATATGAAGAATAGAGAAAATAGAGTATAGGAGAATAGAGTATATACAGTAAGAGAGATATGGGAATATAGTATAAGCAGCAGATAGAGATATGGGGAATAGAGAATATTAGAGTATATGAGGAAATAGAATAATAAGAATTAAAAGAGTATATGGAGAAGAAGAGAGAATTAGAGTATAGAGGTTGTAGAGTATAGAGCATATGGAGAATAGAGAATATAGAGTTAAGAGAGTATATGGAGTATAAGAGATTATAGAGTATAGAGTTGGAGAATAAAGTATAGAGAGTTCTAGAGTATGGGAGAATAGAGAATATAGAGTTCTATGGAGATAGAGGAATATAGAGATAGAGATATGGAGCATAGTATATGGAAGTATAGAGTAATAGAGCATATCGGAGAATAGTAGTAGATAGAGGAATAGAAATATGGGAGAATAGAGTATATAGAGTATAGAGTATATGGAGAATAGAGTATATGGAGTATAGAGTATGTAGAGCATATGGAGAATAGAGTATATAGAGTATAGACATAGGAGCATAGAGACATAGATTAGTATAGGGATAGGAAATATAGATATATTAGAGTATATGATAACATAGAGTAAATGGACAGTCTAGAGAGAAGAGAATTAGGAGAAAAGAGTATAGAGAGAAATATAGGATGATGGGAAATAGAGTTATAGGGACAGTAAATGAGAATAAGTATAGGGAGAATAGAGTATGTAGAGTTATGGGGATGATGTATATGGATGTGTATATGGAGGTAGAGATATTGAGAATAGAAGTTAGGGAAATAGAGATAGGGGACGTAAAGGGAGAATAAAGTATATGGGAATAGGTATGTTAGAGATATGGGGAATATGGGATAGGGAGTGTAGTGTGTATGGGAGGTAGATATATGGAGACTAGAGTATATGGAGAAATTGTATATGGAGAATAGAGTATATAGAGGTATAGAGTATATGGGAATAGAGTATAGAGAGTTAAGAATATGGAGAATCGGGTAGGTGAGATGGAGAGTATAGGATAAAAGAGGATATGGAGATAGAGTTATAAGAGAATATAGGGGAGAATATTTTTTTTTTGAGTATATGCAGGAATTGAGCATATGAACAGTAATGGAGAGGAAAGGGAAAGTGTTGAGAATACATATATGGAGATATATATGGAGAATAGAGTATAGGAGAGTATATGGAGATAGAGTAGATAGTATAGGGAGAAATATTAGTATATGGAGAATAGGAGTATGACCCTAGAAGTATAGGAGATACGAATATGGAAAATAGAGTTTATGGAGAGGATATGCGATGGAGAATAGAGTATATGGAAAGGCATGGAAGTATTGACCATAGGGAGAGTAGAGGTATGGAGAATAGAGTATATGGAGAGTATAGGGATAATAGAGTAAGGGATAATAGAGTTATGAAAAAACAGAATATGGAGAATAGAGATAGGATTAATAGAGTATTGAAAAAATAGAGTTCGTGGAAAAAAAAGAAATATGGAGAATAGAGTATATAGAGTATAGAGTATATGCGAGAATATAGAAGAAAGAGTTCTAGGAGAGTAAATGTTAACTAGAGTATTGGAGGAGAGTATATAGGGAATAGAGTATATGGATATTATATGGAGGAAATAGAGGTATAGTATCAGGAGATAGAGTAGATATGGAAGAGAGGGGCAGACACTACCAAGGGAGAAGGGGGAGAGAAAAAACTCTTGCAATGTGTAATGGTGGATTCGAACTCAGGCTTCCAGTGTGCAAGGCACAGTGCTAACACTGAGCCACCGTTACTTGAGAGTCATAATAACGAATAGAATATATGGGCAAACCAAAGAGTATATTAAGAGTTTATGGAGATGGAGAAATATAGTATAATTAGGGTATATGGAGAATAGTGTAATGGGAATTAGTGCACATGGGAGATTGTTGTATACAGGAAAGCAATAGTATATATAGTGCATAATGTATATGGGAATAACTGTACATTTTAAAAGTGTGTTAGGTCTATGGAGCATATTTGCAGTGTTCCTCTATCTGTTTTAAAATAGTTTCCGTGTATCTTATATGAACTTCTCAGTATAGTATAGTATAGTTTGGGGTACCCCAGAGTTACCATGTAAACCCAGTCCTGTGTCCTTGTACCTTTTATAGACACAGAAATCCATCAGGACTTACTAATACCCTTTATAATTTAAGTAGTGATACATTTATACTATTAATAAATGAGTGGTACCCAGAGTCCCTGTAAACTCAGTCGTGTCCTGTACTTATATAGACACAGAATCCCGTGACTCAATACCCTTATAATTTACAGTAGGGGAATACATTATCCTTTTATAATACATGAGTGGTACCAGAGTTCCCTGTATAAACTCAGTATGGTCCTTGTACCTTATAGGGACCACAGAACTCATGCAGTGGACTTTGCTAATATCCTTATATTACAGTAGGGGCTACATTATCCCTTATCATACAGAGTGGATACCCATAGTTCCCTGTATAACTCAGTCTGTGTCCTTGTATCTTTATATGGGACACAGAACTCCTCAGTGACTTCTAATATCTTAGTAATTTACAGTAGGGATACATTAATCCCTTATAACCTGAGTGGTACCCAGAGTTCCCTGTATAACTCAAGTCTGTTCCTTGTATTCCGTTATATAGACCACAGAAATCCTCGTGATCTAATATCTTATAATTTACAGTAGAGATACATGATCCAATAATACATTAGTGTTCCCAGAGTTCTCTGTATATCAGTCTGTGTACTGGTGTTACCTTGTATAGGCACAGAATCCTCAGTGACTTCTAATTACTTATAATTAAAGTAGGGTATACATTATCCCTTTTAATACACGAATGTGGTACCCAGCGTTCCTGTAAAATCAGTCGGTGTCCTTATAATTTACAGTAGGGGATACATGATCACAATTAATACATGAGTGGTACAGATGTTCACTGATACTTCAGTCATTGTGTCCTTGTCATTTATAAGACACAAGAACTCCTCAGACTTCTAAATCCTTATTATTTACAGTAGGGGATACATTATCCTTATAATACAGAGTGGTTACCAGAGTTCCCTGTATAACTCCGTCTGTGTCCTGTACCTTGATATGGACACGAGAGATCTCAGTGGAGTATTCTAATATCGTAAATTTACAGAGGGGAGGGATACATTATCCGTTTAAATATATGAGTGTACCCAGAGTTCTCTGTATACTCAGTAGGTCCTTGACCTTTATATGCACAGGAAACTCCTCAGTGACTTCTAATAGTCGTTATATAATTTACAGTAGGGAGACATATCTTTATAAATTACATGAGTGGTACCAGATTCCCGGATAACTCAGTCGTGTCTTGTACCTTTGGAGAAGACAAAGAACTCCTCAGTGACTTCTAATATCACGTATAAATTTACAGTAGGGATATTATCCTTATAATACATGCGTTGGGTATCCCACAGAGTTCCCTGGATAACTCAGTCTGTGTCCTGTGTACCTTATATGGACACAGAACTCCTCAGTGACTTCTAAATCGTTATAATTTACAGTAGGGGATACATTATCCTTATCATATATGCGTGGTACCAGGTTCTTGTATAAACTCAGTCTGTGCTCCTGGTACCTTATATGGACACAGAACTCTCAGTGATTCTAAATCGTTTTATAAATTTAAGTAGGGTTACATTATCCTTCATAACCGTACAATGAGTCCCGGCCACCAGAGTGCGTCCCGATATCACTCAGTCGGGTCATTGTACTTATATAGACACAGAACTCCTCAGGGACTTCATATCCTGATAATTTACCGTAGGGGATAAAACAATTATCCCTTCATAATACAGAGGGTAACCAGAGTTCCCGGTTACTCAGTCCGTGTGCCTTGTACCTTTATATAGAGACACAGAACTCCTCAGTGACATCTAGATCCTTATCATTTACAGAGGGGATCATTATCCTTATACTACATGGGTGGTACAGAGTTCCTTTATAAATCGTCTGTGTCCTGGGTACTTATATAGACACATACTCCGCAGTGACTTCTAATTAGCATTATAATTTACAGTAGGGGGATACATTTCCTTATAATACAGAGTGGACCCAGAGTTCCGTATAACTCAGTCTTGCCTTTGTACCTTTATAGGACGACAGAAAACTCCTCAGTGAATCTAATATCTTATAATTTACAGTAGGGGATAACATTAGCCTTATTAACAATGATGGTACCCAAAGTCCCTGTTATAAAACTCAGTCTGTGTCCTTGAACCTTTAATAGAACAGAACTCCTCATGACTTAATATCCTTATATTTACATAGGGATACATTATCCTTATAAATACATGAGTGGTACCAGAGTCCCTGTATAACTCAGTCTGTGTCCTTGAACCTTAAGGAACAGAACACTTCAGGATGCTATATATCTGATATTACAGGAGGGATACATATCCTTATAAGACATGCGTGGTACCCAGAGTTCCCGGTATAACTCAGTCTTTTTCCTTGTACCTTATTATGGACACAGAACTCCTTCAGTGAATTCTAATATCATATAATTACCAGTGGGGATACATATCCTTATAATACACGGAGTGGTACCCAGAGTCTCCCTGTATAACTCAGTCTGTGTCCTGTACCTTATATAGACACATTAACTCCTCAGTGACTTCTAATGATCTATATTTACAGTAGGGAGAATATCCCTTATCTACATGAGTGGTTTACCCAGAGTTCCCTGTAAACTCACTCTGGTCCTGTGGACCTTTCTAAGACAAATAAAATCATCAGTGACGCTAATATCCTTATTAATTTACAGTAGGGGATACAGTTATCCTATAATACATGGAGTGGGACCCTGTTCTGTATAAGAGTTGCCTTCTAAACGATCACAAGGATTAATTTGGGGCTCTGGAAGGTTTAATGTTTCTCTGCAGTGTGTGGTGAATGAACATGGGATGAATCAAATTGTATAGGTGGGGGCTGTTAGGATCGGCGATGAGTCTCAGGATGGGATGCTCTGGCGCCATCATAAATCACAGATTCTCCTCTGTCACAAGAGAGATATCATTGACAGGGTTATTGGATGGTGCTGCTGACCAACAAAGACAGAAAAGGGAGATAAGGATAATGGGATCTCAGGACTCTCTGAGCAGGGACAAAGCCTAGAAAGAAGCTTCGCTTGTATGGGTTAAAGGGGAAGTAACAGGACTAACTAAACAAAGACTAGCATAACACACAGGTTAATACTGTTGAAATCTATGGCATACCAATGCTGAGCTTGGGGTTGGTTTGACCATAGTCCTTACGGGGGCGTAACTAAAAGGGAAGAAACCGCAAAAGGGGTCCCCGGAGCACGGGGGCCCAATCTATCTAGACAGAATCGCCTCCTCCCACTGTGGATGAAGCACGCGTATAGGGGCACATCAAGTTTTGCCGGGGGGCCCGTGGTTCTTCGTTACGTCCAATGCCTTTACAGCTAATTCCACAGTTTGTAGCGTTCACCTTTTAAGTGCAGATAAACATATTAAGGCAAAAGTATCAATAATCCGCATAAAATGTAATAATCCCCCCCCCCCCCATATCCCTAACCAATGAGATTTCCCATGGTGCCTTTGTAGTGTGTGTTAGTCAACACGGGATTCCTTAGACACGCACACACTGGAATCCCTAACCCAAGTGAAGATTCCCCATGGTGCCCGGTGTGTGTGTAGAGTAACACGTGTATCATGACACGCACACATGGACATCCTAACCAATGAGATTTACATGGTGCCCCTCCTGTGTGTGTGTAGAAACGTGTATCCAATGACACGCACACATGGACATCACCTAACCAATAGAGATTCTCCATGGTGCCCTGTGTGTTGTTAGTAAAACAGTGTATTCCAATGACCACGCCACACACCGGACATCCCAACCCAATGAGATTTTCAATGGGCCTTGTGTGTGTGGTTAGTAACACGGGTAGTCCTATGACACGCCCACACGGACATCCCTAAAACCCAATGAGATTTCCTCATGGTGCTTGTGTGTGTGTGTTAGTAACACGGGTTATTCTAGACACGCACACACTGGACATCCCTAACCCAATGAGATTTCCCATGGTGCTTGTGTTGTGTGTTAGTAACACGGGGTATCCTAGACACGCCACATGGAATCCCTAACCAATGGATCCATGGTGCCTGTGTGTGTGAGTAACAGTGTATTCCAATGTACACGCACACATGGACATCCTAACCAATGAGATTCCCATGGTGCCTGGGGTGTGGTAGGTAACCCGTTGTATTCCAATGACACGCACAACTGGGAATCCTAACCCAATGAGATTCCATGGTGCCCTGTGTGTGTGGTTAGTAACACGGTATTCAATGACACGCACACAATGACATCCCTAACCCAATGAGATTTACCTGGATGCCTTGTGTGTGTGTGTTAGGAACAGGGTATTCTATGACACCACACCACTGAATCCATAACCCATGAGATTCCATGGTTACTTGTGTGTGGGTAGTTAGTAAAAAGGGTTAGTCACTATGACACGCACACACTGGACATCCCTAACCCAATGAGATTTCAGGTGCCTTGTGGTGTGTGTTAGTAACACGGGTATTCCTATGACACGCCCAATGGGACATCCCTTAAAACCCAATGAGATTTCCCATGTGCCTTGGTGGTGTGATTAGTAACACGGGTATTCCATGACACGCACAACTGGACATCTAAACCCAATGCGATTTCCCAGGTGCCTTGGGGTGTGTGGTAGTAAACACGGGTATCATGACACGCACACATTGGAATCCCTAACCAGAGATTTCCATGGTGCATTGTGTGGGTGTGTTAGTAAACTGGTAGGTCCAAGGACACACACACACTGGACATCCCTAAACCCCAATGTAGATTTCCATGGGCCCATGAGGTGTGTTAGTAACAGGGTATTCAAATGACACGCCCACACGGACATCCCTAACCCAAGTAGATTTCCCATGTTGCCCGTGTGTGGTGAGTAAACAGGGATATCCAAGACACGCACACATGGACATCCGACCCAATGAGATCAATAGGCCCTGTGTGTGTGTAGTAACACGGATATTCCAATGGACACGCACACACTGGGGGGGGACATCCCTAACCAATGAGGATTCCAATAGGGCCGTGTGTGGTTGTAAAAAGGATATTCCAAGAACACGCACACACTGGACACATGGAGTCAGTGCTTAGTTGTGTGAATGAGGGCCCAACACACAAACGCACAAACATCCATCGAGTTGAGCGTGTGTATGTGTGTGTACTAGGACGGGCAGTGTATTGATCCCTTACCAGGGCAGATCAAAAAGCAATTGTGAACACGTCCGTGAATGTTCGAAACAGACATTGTTCCACTTTGTTACAGGCTCGGCCAGGGGATCAGCCAACACAACGTACATGTATGAGCCTTAGATCTCTAATGTCGTGTTAGTTCTGCAATCAATTCCCAATCCATGAGTCAATTCTACTTCTGGACACAGTCTCAGTTCTTCTCAGTTCTCCAATTACTTCTCAGTTCTGTCAGGTCAGTTCTTGTTCGGCAATCCGTCTCAGTTCTGGCAATCACTTTTCAGTCCAATCCAGATCACTTATCAGTTAGTCAACAGTTCCTTCTTATGCCAATACTTCTAAGTGCTCGTTACAGTTCTAGGGAGTGTCAAAAAGTTTCTCAGTACTATCAATCACTTCTCAGTTCTGTCAATGCATTTTAGTTTGCCAACACCTCTCAGTCAGATCTCAGTAGTGTCAACAAGTTCTCAGTTAGATAAACCACTTATCAGTAGTCAATCATCTTAGTTTTGGTTCAATCAGTTCTTAGTTTGACACACTTCTCAGTTATGTTATCAGTCTTAGTTCTGGCATTAATCTCGGTTCTTCCCAATCACTTCTTCGTTATGTCAATCATTCTGTCAATCCAGTTCTTAGTCTATGCCAATCACTTGCTCAATCTGGTCAATCAGTCTTAGTTCGAATTAAATTCTAGTTCTGCAATCACTTGCAGTTTGTCAATCAGTTATTAGTTATGCCAATCATTCTCCAGTACGAATCAATTAGATCTTAGTTCTGTCAATAATTTCACAGTTCTGCCAATCCATTCACAGTTCTGTCAATCAGTTCTTAGTTCGCCAATCACTTCTCAGTTCTGTCATTCAGTTTCAGTAGTGTCAACAAGTTCAGGGGGTACTATTCAAGCAGTCATTAGTTCTGTAAATTAATACGGTTCTGTTCAACCCTTATCAGTCTCTGTCAATCAGTTCTTAGTTTGCCAATCACTTCTCAGTTCTGTCATTCAGTTCTCAGGTTAGTGTCAACAAGTCTCAGTATATCAATCCAGTTATTAGTTCTGTTTCAATCAATTCTCGGGTTCGTCAAAACTTCTCAGTTCTGTCAAGAAGTCTTAGTTCGCCCAATCACTTCTCAGTTCTGTCAGTCAGTCTCAGTAGTGTCAACAAGTTTCTCAGTACTAATCAATCAGTATTAGTTCGGTCAACTCCTTCTCGGTCTGTCAAGCACTTCTCGTTCTGTCAATAAGTCTTAGTTTGCCAATCACTTCTCAGTTTCTGGCATCAGTTCTCAGTAGTGTCAACAACGTGTCAGGTACTATCAATCAGTTATTAGTTCTGTCAATTAATTCTCGGTTCTGTCAATCACTTCTCAGTTCTGTCAATCAGTTCTTAGTTCTGCCAATCACTTCTCAGTTCTGTCATTCAGTTCTCAGTAGTGTCAACAAGTTCTCAGTACTATCAATCAGTATAGTCGGTCAAGTAATTCTCGGTTATGTCAATCACTTCTCAGGTTCTGTCAATCAGTTCTTAGTCTATGCCCAATCACTCAGTTCTGTCCATTCAGTTCTCAGTAGTGTCAACAAGTCGCCAGTACTATCAATCAGTTATTAGTTCTGTCAATAAGTTCTCGGTTCTGTCAATCACCTTCTCAGTTCTGCAATAAGTTCTTAGTTCTGACCAATAATCTCAGTTCTGTCAGTCAGTTCTTCAGTAGGTTCAACAAGTTCTCAGTATATCAATCAGTTATTAGTTCTGTCAATTAATCTCGTTCTGTCCATCACGTCTCAGGTCGTCAATCAGTTCTTCGTTCGTCAATCATCTCAGTTCTGTCATTCAGTTCTCAGTAGTGTCAACAAGTTCTCAGTACTATCAATCCGTTATTAGTTCGTCAATTCAATTCTCGGTGTATGTCAATCACTTTCAGGTACTGTCAACAGTTCTTATTCTGTCAATCACTTCTCAGTTCTGTCATTCATTCTCAGTAGTGTCAACAAGTGTTCAGTACTATAATCAGTTCTAGTTCTGTCAATACTTTTCGTTTTGTCAATCACTTCTCAGTTCTGTCACATAAGTTCTTAGTTCTGCCAATCACTTCTTCAGTTGTCATTCAGTTTCAGTAGTGTCAACAAGTTCTCAGTACTATCAAAGTTATTAGTTCTGTCAATTAATTCTCGGTTCTGTCATCACTTCTCAGTTCCTTCAACAGTTCTTAGTTCGCCATCCCTTCCCGTCTTGTCATTTCAGTTTAATAGTGTCAACAGTTCAGTACTATCAATCAGTATAGTTCGGTAAATTAATTCTCGGTTCTGTCAATCACTTCTCAGTCTGGTCAATCTGTGCTTAGTTCGGCCAATCACTTCTCAGTTCTGTCAGTGGTTCTCAGTAGTGTCAACAAGTTCTCAGTACATTCAATCAAGTTATGAGTTCTGTCAATCACTTCTCAGTTCTGTCAATACGTTCTTCAGTCTGTCAGTACAGGTTCTCAGTTGTGTCAACAAGTTCTCAGTACCTACCATCAAGTTATTAGTTGGTCAATCAACTTCTCCTTCTGTGACAGGGCTCCCAGTTCTTAATAGCGTACTCAAGCCTCACATGCCTGTTTAACTCAGTCACCTGTGTAGTTTACAGCTATAATCAGCTATACATGATTCTGTATTGGAAAGAAACAAAATGCAGAAAAAAAAGAACCTCCTTACGAATTCACCGTTGCACAGTCCGTCTGCCTAATCAGCCTCCCAGGCCACGAACATAATTACAACTCATTACAAGCTCAAGGTGACCAAGAGGTGTAAACATTGGACCCAAATAGCTCCTTTATTACCACACGTGTACAGGGCAGCGCAGTTATTCCAAGACTAGGCTTAGGCTTGAAAGGATCAATCTGTACCTCCATTTTGCAGATTTCAGGGGGTCTCAGCCCACGAAGCCCTTTGTCCGTTTTTTGTTGGCCACGGTACCCTCAGGACAGGGGCTCATTATCTAAACATGAACGCAGTGCTACCGCAGAGGGAACTAATTAAATAATTATAAAACATTTGGCTGTCAGCCATAGCGCCGTCGACTGAATATTAACTGTTCTGCTTGCAGGAAAATGGGCGGTTAATGGTGAGTCATCACAGCCCCATGGCATTATCTTCTCGTGATAACTGGAACATTATAACTCAGGGAAATGCAGGTGTAAACGAGGGCCATGATGCGACTCGCAGACATATTAACAATTTTATGCCTATAAACATGCACGGAAGGACATGAGAACCAATCGCAGCTGGAGGAACAAAATGAATAGGTTTTTCACAAGACAAGAACGATCGGCCAGAGCCCGAGCAACGAGGAGGAAATTAGTGAGGAAAATTGATAAAAAGAAATCACGGAGATGGGGAATTAGATAACAAAATGAGGACTCCAATAGGGAAAAACGCATTAGAAACGGAGGAAAACTGGGGAATTAGATTGAAACAGGAGAATTGACACCAGTCCTATCAGTATGCATCCCCAATTAATCATTCCCGCAGTATAATACACTAATCATGATTATCGCTCCGTATTGGGTTATGACACCACACCACCATTTCCAAAACTATACAGAATTGTGTGAGGGGGCCAAGGGCGGACAGACAGATGGACAGAAGTGCAGAAGAGTGGAAAATGGGCAGGCGACAGGAGGGCAGACAGATGGACAGACAGAAGAAGATGGATCAGACATGTGGATAGATGGCAGGAAAGAGGACAGACAGGAAGTTGGCAGACGATGGAAGCTGGGCAGACAGACGGACAGATGGGCAGACAGATGGAAAGCTGGACAGACAGACGGACAAATGGGAAACAGACAGGAGGACAGACAGATGGACAGACAAAAGTAAAGAGGGAAGGACAGGTGGGGAGTAGTGGCAGACCAGACGACAGACAGAAGATGGGCAGACGATGAAAAGTTAGTGGACAGTATGGCCAGACAGGCAAACGGGGCAGTGGCCCAAATACAAAATTCATGGACAAGGGTGTAATAGTAAGAGTTTTTCAGGCTTAAATTATTGCCAGATCAGGGTCGAATATAATAATGACGTGTCGGGTAAGGTAATTAATAATTACATGACAGTTTCAGCGGAGGTAGTTATAAATTAATAGTTCAGGGGTGACAGCGTGAAAATATATAATTTATGACACCAATCAGGGGGTAATGTAACTGATAATTATAATGACCGTGTAACAGGGGTAACGTGTAATAGAGCAATAAATGACCACGTTTCAGGGGAACGGTGTAATGATAAAATATATATAATGACTCAGTTACAGGGGGTAAGGTAAGATGTAATATCTATATAATGACCCACTATCAGGGGTAACGTTATAAATAATATAATGGACCACGATCAGGGGAAGGTAATGTAGAAATAAAATAAATATATGACTACCGTATACAGGGTTTGGTGGTAACGTGAAGATATAATATAATGGACCAAACGTTCATAGGGGTTAAAGTGTAATAATCATATAATGACCACTGATCAGGGGTGTAGTGTAATATATAATATAAGTGACAAGAATAACGGAATTTAGGCTAAATAGGTGGGTAACGGTAATATATAATATAATGAACCACAGTATCAGGGGTACGGGTAATCTATATATTAGAATGAAACTACATATCAGGTGGGTAACAGTGTAAAATATATAATGACCACTAAGGGGGGTAACGTGTAATATATAATCTAAGACCACGATCAGGGGTAACGGTAACATATAAATATGCACTACATATCAGGGGGGTACGTGTAATAAATAAGACCCTGCCGTATCAGGGGTGTGGTAACGTGTAAATAATTCAAATGAACCACTCGTCTAGGGAGAGGGGGGTAACGTGTAATATATAATATAATGGCCACGTATCAGGGGTAACGTGTAATATATAATATAATGACCACGTATCAGGGGTAACGTGTAATTTATAACAATATAATGACCACGTATAGAGGTTTATGTGTAAATAACATCCATGTGGCGGTAAAGCTCTCACAGAGTCACATTAATGCGAGGCGGTGAATGTGCAGGGAGGTGGAGGGCGGATTAACTGGAATGGATCTGTTCGTGTTCAAGTGGATGTTTCGCCCACAACCAGGGCCTGGATTCTGCACTTTACTTCAGCCCACAACCTCCTCGTCTGTTACACAAATGGGGATTAGGAGTCAAGGCAACGTGAATTCCGTACGTGTGTTTACCAATATCCTATTAAAGGGACAGTGTCCTCAAAGTGAGCTAGTTTATCCATTGACATCAGGCCCTGACCTGAAAAGCTTACAGTCTAATTAGCCATACGCAGGAGAAATCCGGCACAATCCCATACACACGTATGATCATGGCCGACCCGTGACGCACAATGTGTATGCACGGCCATTATGTTGGCCGAAACAAAACAGACATTCAGTCAGGGATCGTTGTGGATCTTCAACCAACCGATCATTTTGGCCAACCAAGTGCCCATACACAGCACGATTATCGACCAATGCATTGCAAGGAACCACAAAGACACCGCACAGTTCATTACATCACCACAATGTCCACTATCGCCCTCCCCGGATGAGTGATCCCTGTCTATTACTGATTTCAATCTGTAACATTCTGTGCTTCCCTAATCCCCTAGAGGGAGCTATAACGCTTAACAAAGTAATCGTAAGGTTACCCTGGATAACCCGCAGGACCCTTTAAGGAGTCAGGCTGGCCATGTATTCAATAGAATTAAATTCCATCAAATTAGTTTCCTTTCGGTTTTACCATAAAATCGGGTCAAGCGGTTTTCAGAATGTCACAGAAACATTGGGAACCTGTATATAGGTACAGGGTGGGAAGTGACAGATTGAGTTCATTGGTGCGGCAAAGTAACAACAGGAAATAGATTTTATATAGGGACTATACTTTATATAGACTTTATATAGGGACTATACTTTATATAGACTTTATATAGGGACTAGACTTTATATAGACTTTATAAAGTCTATATAAAGTCTAGTCCCTATATAAAGTCTAGTCCCTATATAAAGTTCTATATTAAAGTTGTCCCTATATAAAGTCTATGTAAAGTTCGTTACTATATAAAGTCTGTAATAAAGTCTAGTCCCTATTAAAGTCTAGTCCCTATTTAAAGTCATATAAAGTCTAGTCTATATAGACAGTCTATATAAAGTCTAGTCCCATATAAAGTCTATATGAAAGACTCTAGTCACTATATAAAATCTATTAAGTTAGTCCCTATATAAAGTCTATATAAAGTTGTACCCTATATAAGTCTATATAAAGTCTAGTCCCTATATAAAGTCTAGTCCTAATAAAGGTCTATTAAAGTCTAGTCCCTATATAAAGTCTATGTAAGTATGTCCTATTAAGTCTGTATATAAAGTCTAGTCACTTATATAAAGTCTATATAAAGTCTAGCCATATTTAAAGTCTATATAAAGTCTAGTCTCTATAACCGTCTAATAAAGTATAGTCCCTATATAAAGTCTATATTAAAGTCTAGTCCCTATATAAATCTATATTAAAGTCTAGTCCTATATAAAGTCTATATAAAAGTCTGGCCCATATAAAGTCTATATAAAGTCTAGTCCCTATATAAAGTTCTAGTCCCTATATAAAGTCTATATAAAGTCTAGTCCCTAAAAAGTATATGTAAAGTCTAGTCTATATAAAGTCTGTATAAAGTCTAGTCCCTATATTAAAGTCTATATAAAGTCTAGTCCCTATTTAAAGTCTATATAAGGTCTAGTCTCTAGATAAGTTCTATATAAAGTCTAGTGCCCTATATAAAAGTCATATAAAGTTATCCCTATATAAAATCTATATAAAGTTAGTCCCTATATAAAGTCTAGTCCCTATCCAAAGTCATATAAAGTTCTAGTCCATATATAAAGTCTATATAAAGTCTAGTCCCTATATAAAGGTCTATATAAAGGTCTGTCCTATTATGAAAGTTCTATATAAAGTCTAGTCCCATATAGGTCTATATAAAGTAGCCAGTCCCTATATAAAAGTCTATATCAATGTATAGTCCCGAGTTAATATAGACTGTGGAATACTAGGGAGACGTAAGACTTATATAGGTGGGACTAGACTTTATATATGACGTTATATAGGACTAACTTTATATAGAACTTTATATCGGAACTAACTAGACTTTTATAACTGTTAATAGGACCTAGACTTTATATAAGCTTTAATAAGGGACAGTGACGTTATATAGGGACTCCACTTATATATACTGTGTGGGGATCTGGGGACTGGACTGTTGGATCAAATATACAGAATTGAATCTCAAAAAAAGCCTGAAGAACTATTATTATAGTGAAAGACTTACCTAGTGAGGGCTGGAGACTAAATATGATATATGTAATTTGCTATAAGAGACCTAGACATTATATAAAAAAAGACTTTAATGATATAGACTGACTTTTTATGATCAGGACAAGGTGGGGGTAAATATGGACGCTACTTATATAGGTGAACTAGCTTTATATATAGAGCTATTATCTAGGGACTAAAGCTTATATAAGACTTATATAGGGACTAGACTTTATATAGACTTATTAGGGACTAGACTTTCGGTATATGTTTTACTAATAGGACTTGACTTCAAATTAGACTTTTATATAGGGGACTATAGCTTGATATATAGGCCTTTATATAGAGGACATAAGACTTTATATATCGTTATATCGGGAACTAGACTTATTATAGAGTTTATATAGGACTAGACTTTATTAGACTTTATATAGGGACTAGACTTTATAAGACTTTAATATAGGTACTAGACTTTATAAAGACTTAATATAGGGACTACTTCTATGCTTTTATAATAGGTACTAGACTTTGAATTGACTTTATTAGGAACTAGAACTTTATATAGACCTTTGGTATAGTGACTAGACTTAATATAACTTTTATATAGGGACTAGACTGTATATGATTTCATATAGGGACTAGACGTTATATCGACTTTATATAGGACTATACTTTATATAGACTTTTATATAGGGACTATACGTTATATATACTTG
>JAACNH010001890.1:32769-51123 GCA_019447015.1 Hymenochirus boettgeri
TAAAGTCTAATAAAGTCTAGTCCTATATAAAGTCTAATAAAGTTAAGTCCCTATATAAAGTCTATATAAGTATGTCCGATATAAATCTATTCCTGTTGGTTACTTTGCCGCACCAATGAAACTCAATCTTGTCACTCCCACCCTGTACTATATACAGTTCCAATGTTTATGTGACATTCTGAAAACCCGCTTGACCCGATTTAGGTAAAACCGAAAAGGAAAACTACTTTGATGGATTTAATTCTATGCATACATGGCCAGCTGACTCCTTAACGGGCCTGCGGGTTATCCAGGGAACCTTACGATTACTTTTTGTTAAGCGTTATAGCTCCCTCTAGGGGATTAGGGAAGCACAGAATGTTACAGAGTGAAATCAGCTAAGAGACAGGGATCACTCAGCCGGGGAGGCGATAGTGGACAGTGTGGTGATTTAATGAAAACTGTGCGGTGTCTGTGTGTGTTCCTTGAATGCATTGGTCGATAATCGTGAGTTTATGGGCATTGGTTTGGCCAAAATGATCGGTTGGTGAAGATCCAAAAGAGCCCTGAACTGAATGTCGGTTGTTTGGCCAACATAATGGCCGTGCATACAAATTGTGCGGGAACGGGGGGTTTTTTTGGGGGGGGGGGGGGGTCGGGCCATGATCTACCGTGTGTTATGGGATGTGCCGGATTTCTCCTGGTATGGCTAGTAGACTGTAAAGCTTTTCAGGTCAGGCCTGATGTCAATGGATAAACAGCTCACTTGAGGGACACTGTCCATTAATAGGATATTGGTAAACACACGTACGGAATTCACCGTTGCCTTGACTCATAATACCCATTGTGTAACAGACGGGAGGTTGTGGGCTGAAGTAAAGTGCAGAAATCCAGGCCTGGTTGTGGGCCGATAACAGCACTTGAACACGAACAGATCCATGCCAGTTATCCGCCCCTTCCACTCCCGGACCAACATCACCGCTCGCCTTAAGTGACTTATGTGAGAGCTTTACCGCGCAACATGGATGTTAATTTACACATAAACCCTCTAGACGTGCGTTCATATTTGTTATAAATTACACGTTACCCCTGATACCGTGGTCATATATTATATATTTACACGTTACCCATGGATACGTGGCCAATATATGTATATTACAACGTCACTTTTATACGTGGTCATTATATTATATATTACACGTTACCCCTGATACGTGGTCATATATATATATTACACGTTACCCCTGATAGTCAAGTCATTAATTATATAGTACACGTACCCATGATATGGGTCATTATATTAATAATTACACGTTGACCCTGATACGTGGTCATTATATTATATATTACACGTTACCCCTGATCTGTAGTCATTATATTATTATTACACGTTACCTGATTAAGTGGTCATATATTTATATAGACACGTTACCCCTGATATGTGCGTCATTATATTATATTTACACGTTACCCCTGATACGTAGTCATTATATTAATATTACACGTTACCCCGGATATGTGGTCATTATATTATAGATTACACGTTACCCTGATATGTAGCATTATATGATATATTACACCTTACACTGATACGTGGTCATTATATTATTATTACCACGTTACCCCGATTGTGGTCATTATCTTATATATACACGCTTACCCCTGAAACGTGGTTCATAATATTATTATACATTACCGTTACCATGAAAAGTGGTCATTATATTATTTACATTACACGTTACCCCTGATACGTGGTCATTAATATCATTTATTATACGTGTACCCATGATACGGCGTCATTATAATATTTATATTACCGTTACCCTGATACGTGGTCATTATATTATTATATATACACGTAACTATCGGGTCATTAGTATTATATATTACACGTTACCCCTGTGACACGGTCATATATTTTATATATTAACATGTACCTGATATGTGGTCATAATATTATTAATATTTTACCTGTTACACCTGAAACACGGTCATTATATTAAAATATTAACTTACTGTTCGTAAATGCCATGAACTTTTGGCCATCTTGCCCGTTTGCCTGTCGTCCATCTGCACTAATCTTTCATCTGTCTGCCCATCTGTCTGTCTGTCGATCTGTCTGCCAAGTCTATCCACATGTCGGTCCATCTTTACTTTTGTTGTCCAGCGTCGTCTCCGGTTGTCTTCCAATTTGTCCGTATGTCAGCCCATCTTTCCACTGCTGCCCCCCTCTGTCCGTCTGTCTGCCCATCGTTCCCCCCATCTGTCTGCCCATATGTCTGTCTGGTCCATCTGTCGGCACAATCTATCCACCTGTCTGTCCATCTTCTGTCTGTCTGGCCATCTGTCTGCCCTCCTGTCTGTCTGCCATCTTTCCATCTGGATGCACTTCTGCCCCTCTGTCTGTCCGTCCCTTTTGCAGCCCCTCACACATTCTGTATAGTTGGAATGGGGGGTGGTCAGTACTACCAATAGGAGCGATAAGCAGATAGTGATTATTACGCGGGGATTGAGTTATCTGGGGGATGATACTGAAGAGATGTGTCAATTCTCCTGTGTCATCTAATTTCCCAGTTTCCTCCGTTTCTAATGCGTTTTCCTATGGAGTCCTCAGTGTTTTATCTAATCCCATCTCTGATTTCTTTACAATGTCTCACTAATTTCCTCCTCGTGCGCGGCTGATGGCGATGTCTTGTCTTGTGAATAAACGATTCATTTTGTCCTCCAGCTGCGATTGGTTCTCAGGTCTTCCGTTGCTGTTTATAGAGCAGTAAATGTTAATATGTCTGCGAGTCGCATGGCCTCGTTTCCTGCATTATCCCTAGTGTAAATGTTCCAGTTAGTCAACAGAAGATAAATGTCCAAGGGCGGTGATGACATCCCAGTACCTTTCCCATTATCCTCAAGCAACGTTTAATATTCAGCGACGGCCGATTAATGGCTGACAGCCAAGGTTTTATAATTATTATTGTTCCCTCTGCGGTAGGACTGCGTCATGGTTGTAGTAATGAGCCCCTGTCGGAGAGGGTACAAGGAAGAAAGGGCTTTCTGGGGCAGTGAGACCCCTGAATCTGCAAAATGGGAAGGTAACAGATTGATCCATTTCAAGGCCTGAAGCCTGACTGGATAAAACGGCCGCTGCCTGTACACGATGTGTATAAAGGAGCTATTTGTCCCAATGTTACCTCTTGTCCATTGAGCTGTAATAAGAGTTGTGATTAGGTTCGTGGCCTGGAGGCTGATTAGGCAGACGGACTGTGCACCGGTGAATTCAAGGAGGTTATTTTTATTTCTGGCATTTTGTTTCTTCAATCCAGAATCATGTAGTAGTGAGTATTAGCTAGATAAAATACACGGGGGGACTGAGTTAAACAGGAATGTGAGCTGAGTAACTGCTAGTTAGAACGGGGAGGCCCTGTCACAGAACTGAGAAGTGATTACAGAACTAAAACTGATTGATGGAAGGAGAACGTGTTGACACAACTGAGACGAATGGACAGAATGAGAAGTGATTGACAGAAAGGAGAAGTGATTGACAGAACTAATAACTGATTGATAGTACTGAGAAAATTGTTGACACTATGGAAACGAATGACAGAACTGAGAAGTGATTGGCAGAAACTACGAACTGATTGACAGAACTGAGAAGTGATGACAGAAACCGAGAAGTAATTTACAGAACTAATAAATGATTGATAGTACTGAGAACTGTGGACACTATTTGAGAACTGAATGAAAAGAACTGAGAAGGATGCAGAACAAGAATGATTGGACAGAACTGAGAAGTGATTGACAGAACCGGAGAATTAATTACAGAACTAATAAATGATTGAAGTACTGAGAACTTGTTTTGACACTAATGAGAAACAATGACAGAACTGAGAAGTGATTGGCAGAACTAAGAACGGATTGACAGAAACTGAGAAGTGATTGACGAACGGAATAACTAATTGACAGAACTAATAACTGATTGATAGTACTGAGAACTGTGACACTACTGAGAACTGAATGACAGAACTGAGAAGTGATTGACAGAACTAAGAACTGATTGACAGAACTGAGAAGTGATTGACAGAACCGAGAATTAATTGACAGAACTAATAACTGATTGATAGTACTGAGAACTTGTTGACACTACTGAGAACTGAATGACAGAACTGAGAAGTGATTGACAGAACTAAGAACTGATTGACAGAACTGAGAAGTGATTGACAGAACCGAGAATTAATTGACAGAATAATATACCTGATTGATAGTATGAGAACTTGTTGACAATACTGAGAAATGAAGGACAGAACGAGAAGTGATTGGAAGAACTAAGACACTTATTTGAAGAACTGAGAAGGATTGACAGAACGAGAATTAATTGAAGAACTAATAAACTGATTGATAGTATGAGAACTTGTTGCCACTACTGAGAACTGAATGACAGAACTGAGAAGTGATTGCAGAACTAAGAACTGATGACAGAAATGAGAAGTGATGACAGAAAAAAAAAAAAAATGAAATAAACAAAGCCGAGAATTTGAATTGACAGAAACTAATAAAGGATTGATCGTACTAGAACTGGGTGACAACTACTGAGAATGAATGAACAGAACTGAGAAGTGCTTGACAGAACTAGAACTGATTGACAGAAATGAGAAGTGATTGACAGAACCGAGAATTAATGACAAGAAACTAATACTGATGAAGTAAGAAAATTGTTGACACTACTGAGAACTGAATGACAGAAATGAGAGTGCGTGCAGAATAAGACTTATTGACAGAACTGAGAAGTGATGACAGAACGAGAATAATTGACAGAACTAATAAATGATTGATAGCTGAGAACTTGTGACACTACTGAGACGGAATACAGAAAACTGAGAAGTGATGGCAGAAACTAAGAAGACTGATTGACAGAACTGAGAAGGGATTGACAGAACCGAGAATTAATTGACAGAACTAATAACTGATTGTAGTACTGAGACTGTGACACTACTGAGAACGGAATGACCGACTGAGAAGTGATTGGGCCAGAACTAAGAACGATTGACAGAACTGAGAAGTGATTGACAGAACGAGATTAATTGACAGAACTAATAACGGTTGATAGTACATGAGAACTTGTTGACACTATGAAACGAATGACAGAACTGAGAAGTGATTGGCAGCACTAAGAACTGATGACAGAACTGAGAAGTGATTGAAGAAATGGGAATAATTGACAGAACTAAGAAACTGCTTGATAGTCCTGAGAAGTGATTGGCAGAACTAAGAACTGATTGACAGAACGAAAGTGATGGGCAGAAATGCAGAAGTAATTGACAGAACTAAGAAACTGATTGACAGAATTGAGAAGTGATTGGCAGAAACTAAGAACTGAGTGACAGAAACTGATTGACAGAAAAAGGAGTGATTGCAGAAACCGAGAATTAATTGACAGAACTAGAAACTGTTATCAGAACTGAGAAGTGGATTGGCAGAACTAAGAACTGATTGACAAAACTAAGAAACTGATTGACAGAACTGGAGTGATGATAGTAATGAGAACTGTTGACACTTATGAGATCTGACTGAGATGTGATTGGCCGAACTAAGAAATGATGACAGAACTGAGAGTGATTGATAGACTGAGAACTTTTTGACACTTACCGAGAACGACGACAAACTTGAGAAGTGATTGCAGAAGTAAGAACTGATTGACATAACTGAGAAGTGATTGATTGGACTGAAAGTGATTGACAGAACTGAGAACTGATTGACAGAACTAAGAACTGACTGACAGAACTGAGAGTAATTGAGAGACTGAGAAGAACTGAGAAACTGTGTCAAAGAAGTAAGAATTGACTCAGGGGAATTGGGAATTGCTTGACAGAACTAACAGACTTAAGTTAAGGCCTCATTCAAATGTACGATTGTGTGGCTGAGTCCTGGCCAGCCTAAACAAGTAAGGGAACAAATGTCTGTGTCAGACAATTAGTCACGGACGTGTTCACAATTGCTTTGACTGCCTGGGTGGATCAATGAATGCCGTCCGAGTGAACATACCACACGCCATGGGTTGTTGAGTTTGTGTTGGCCTATTCACACAAATAAGCACTGACTCCAAGTGTCCAGTGTGTGAGTGTCATTGGAATATCAGTGTTACTAACACACACACAGGGCACTATGGGAAATTCATTGGGTTAGGGATGTCCAGGTGGTGGGCGTTTTGTTTTTTTTTGTCATTGCGCATATCGTGTTACTAACACACACACAGGGCACTATGGGAAATCTCATTGGGTTAGGGATGTCCCAGTGTGTGCGTGTCATTGGAATATCCGTGTTAATAACACACACCAGGGCAACATGGGAAATCTAATTGGGGTTAGGATGTCCCGGTGTGCGTGTCATAGGACTACCCGTGTTACTTAACACACACGCAGGGCACCATGGGAAATCTCATTGGTTAGGATGTCCAGTGTGTGTGTGTCATTGGATCCGTGTACTAACACACACACACCAAGGCACCATGGAAATCTAATTGGGTTAGGATTATATTAAATAAATTAGGATGTCCAATGTGTGCGTGTCATAGGAATACCCGTGTACTAACCACACACACACATAGGAACCATGGGAAATCTCATTGGTTAGAGAGTCCAGTGGTGCGGTCATAGGAATACCCGTGTTAATACACACAAAAACACAAGGCACCATGGAAATCTCATTGGGGGTAGGGATGTTCCAGTGGTGCGGTCATGGAATACCCGGTTACTACACACACACACAAGGCACCATGGGAAATCTCATTGGGTTAGGGCTGTACCAGTGTGTGCGTTGTCATAGGAGAACCCGTGTATAAACACACACACCAAGGCACCATCGGGGAAATCTCATTGGGTTAGGGATGTCCAGTGTGTTGGTGCCTAGGAATACCCGTGTTACTAACACACACACACAAGGCACCATGGGAAATCTCATTGGGTTAGGGATGTCCAGTGTGTGCGTGTCATTGGAATACACGTGTTATAACACACACACAGGGCACCATGGAAATTCATTGGGTTAGGGATGTCCAGTGTGTGCGTGCATTGGAATACAGTGTTACTAACACAAACACAGGGCACATGGGAAATCTCTTTGGGTTCGGGATGCCAGTGTGTGCGTGTTCTTGGAATACACGTGTTACTAAAACACACAACAGGGCACCATGGAGAAATTCCATTGGTATGGATGTCCGGTGGCGGGTCATAGGAATACCGTGTTTACTAACACACCAACACACAAGGCCACCTGGGAAATCTCAGGGTTAGGGATGTACAGTGTGTCGTGTCATAGGAATCCCGTGTTAATAACAACACACACAAGGGCACGCCAGGAAATCTCATGGGGTTAGGGATGTCAGTGTGTGCGTGTCATAGGAATTACCGTGTTACTAACACACACACACAATGGCACCATGGGAAATCTCATGGGTTAGGGATGGTCCAGTGTGTGCGTGTCATTGGAATACACGTGTTACCTAAAACACACACAGGGCACCATGGGAAATCTCATGGGTAGGGATGTCAAGTGGTGCGTGTCATTGGAATACACGGTTAATAACACCACACCACACGGGCACAATGGGAAATCTCATGTGGGTTAGGGATGTCCAGTGTGTGCGGTACATGGAATACACGTGTTACTAACACACACACAGGGCACCATGGGAAATTCTCATTGGGTAGGGATGTCCAGTGGTGCGTGTCATAGGAATACCCGTGTTACTAAACAACACACAAGGCACCATGGGAAATCTCCCCCCATTGGGTTAGGGGATATGGGGGGGGGGGGGATTCGACAGTGTATTCGGATTATTAGAATTTGCATTAAATCTGTTTATCGCAATAAAAGTGAAACGCTACAAAACTGGTGAATTCGTGTAAAGGGCAGTGGACGTAAACTAAGAATCACAGGGCCCCGGCAAAAACTATGATGGGGCCCCTATCCGTGCTTCATCCACAGTGGGAGGAGGCTATATTGTCATAGATAGATTGGGCCCCTGTGATCGGGGAACCCCTGTGCGGTTTTCTTCCCTGGTAGCTACGCCCCGCGTGAAGGACTAGGCAAACCAACCACAAGCTCAGCCTGGGTGAATGCCAAATAGATGTCACAGTAAATTAACCTGTGTGTTTATCTAGTCTTTTGTTTAGTGAGTCCTGTCCTTCCCCTTTAACCAGCAGTACCAGCGAAGTTCTTTGCTAAGGCTTTGTCCTGCTAAGAAGGTCCCATGAGATCCCATTATCCCTTATCTCCTTGTACTTGGCTTGTGGTCAACAGCACCATCAATAACCATGGCAAGTATATCTATAGTGGTGAAGAGGGAGAATCGTGATTTTATGCCCCAGAGAATCCCCATCCAGAGATCATCGCCGTCTAACAGGCCCCACATATAATTATTCAAAAATTTTACCATGTTCATTCACACCACACCTGCAGAGAAACATTAAAAACCTTCCAGAGCCCAAATATCCTGTGTGATCGTTATAGTAAGGGCAACTTTCTATACAGAAACAGGGTACCACTCATGGATTATAAGGGATAATGTATCCCCTAATGTAAATGCATAAGGATATTAGAAGTCACTGAGGAGTTATTGTGTCTAATAAGGTAAAGGACACAGAGTGGTTATACAGGGAAAATCTGGGTACCACTATGTATTATAAGGGATAATGTATCCCCTACTGTAAAATTATAAGGATATTAGAAGTCATGAGGAGTTATGTGGTCTATATAAGGTACAAGGACACAGACTGAGTATACAGGGAACGCTGGGTACCACTCGTGTATTATAAGGTATAAGGTATCCCTTACGGTAAATGATCAGGATAGTCGATGTCACTGAGGAGTTCTGTGTCCATATAAAGGTTCAAGGACAAGGGGACCGGAGTATACAGGGAAACTCTGGTTACCACTATGTATTTATAGGGATAATGTATCCCTACTGGAAATTATAAGGATATTAGAAGTCCTGAGTAGTTCTGTGTCCATTAAAGGTACAAGGACACAGACTGAGTGATACAGGGAATCTGGGTAACCCACTCAGTATTATAAGGGATAATGTATACCCTACTGTAAATTATAAGGTATTAGAAGTCACTGAGGGTTATGTGTCTATATAAAGTACAAGGACACAGACGAGTTATACAGGGACTTGGGTACACTCAGTATTATAAGGCATAAGGTATCCCCTACTGTAAATTTATAAGAAGATATTAGATGTCACTGAGGAGTTCTGTGTCCATATAAGGTACAAGGACCAAAGACTGAGTATACCAGGGAACTCGGGTACCATCATGTATTATAAGGATAATGTATCCCCTTACTGTAAATTATAGGATAGTAGAAGTCACTGAGGAGTATGTGTCGATATAAAGGTACAAGGACACAGACTGAGTTATAAAGGAACTCTGGGTACCACCCATGTATTATAAGGGATAATGATTCACCTACTGCTAAATTATAAGGATATTAGATGTCACTGAGGAGTCTGGTCCTATATAAAGTTCCAGGACACAGACTGAGTTATACAGGGAAACTCTGGGTACCACTCATGTATTATAAGGGATAATTGTATCACCTACTGTAAAATTATAAGGATAGTAGAAGCACTGGGAGTTCTGTTGTCTATAATAAAGGTAAAGGACCACAGACTGGGTATACCAGGGAACTCTGGGTACCACTCATGTTTATAAGGATAATTGTTCCCCCTATAGTAAATTAATAACGATATAGAAGTCACTGAGGAGTTCTTTTTTTTTTTGTGTCCATTATAAAGGTACAAGGACCCAGAAGGAGTTCTACAAGAACTCTGGGTACCACTCATAGATTTAAGGATAAGTATCCCCCTACTGTAAATTATAACGATATTAGAAGTCCAGAGGGAGTTCGTGTCCATATAAAGGTACAAGGACAAAGACTGAGTTATAAGGGAACTCTGGGTACCCACTCATGTATTATAAGGGATAATGTATCCCCTACTGTAAATTATAAGGAGTTAGAAGTCACTGAGGGAGTCTGTGTCTATATAAAGGTACAAGGGACACAGACTGAGTTTACAGGGAACTCATGGGTACCATCATGTATTTAGAAGGATAATGTATCCCTTTACTGTAAATTATAAAACGATATTCGAAGTCACGAGGAGTTTTCTGTGTCCATATAACAAGGTACAAGGAACAGGACTGAGTTCTACAGAGAACTCTGGGTACCACTATATAGTATAAGGATAATGTATTCCCCTACTGTAAATTATAACGATATTAGAAGTCACTGAGGAGTTCTGTGTCCATATAAAGGTACAAGGACACAGACTGAGTTATACAGGGAACTCTGGGTACCCACTCAGGTATTATAAGGGATAATGTATCCCTACTGTAAATAAAGGATCTTAGAAGTCACGAGGAGTTCTGTGTCTATATAAAGGTACCAGGACACAGACTGAGTTATACAGGGAACTCTGGGTACCACTCATGATATTATAATGGATATGTATCCCCTACTGTAAATTATACAGGACACAGACTGAGTTATTACAGGGAACTCTGGGTACAATCGGTATTATAAGGGTAATGTATCCCCACTGTAAATTATAAGGATATAGAAGTCACTGAGGAGTTCTGTTGACTATACAAAGGTACCAAGGACACAGACTGAGTTATACAGAGAATCTGGGTAACACTCAATGTTATTAGATGGAATGTATTCTCATTACTGTAAAATTATAATGAATTAGAAGTCACTGAGGAGTTCTGTGCTAGTATAAAGGTACAAGGACACAGACTGAGTTATACAGGGAAATCTGGGTACCACTCATGTATTATAAGGGATTAAGGTATCCCCTACTGTAACTTATAAGGATATTAGAAAGTCACTGAGGCGTTCTGTGTCCATATAAGATACAAGGACACGCTGAGTTATACAGGGACACTATGGGTACCATCATGTATTATAAGGGATAAAGGATCCCTACGGTAAAATATAAGGATATTAGAAGTCATAGGAGTTCTGTGTCCATATAAAGGTACAAGGACACAGACTGAGTTATACAGGGAAACCTCCTGAGCGTACCACTCATGTATGATAAGGATAGTATCCCCTACTGTGAAATTATAAGGGTATTAGAAGTCACTGAGGAGTCTGTGTCTAAAATAAAGGTACAAGACAAGACTGAGTTATACAGGGAACCTGGGTGACCACTCATGTATTATAAGGGATAATGTATCACCTACTGTAAATTCTAAGGGTATTAGAGTCACTGAGGAGTTCTGTGTCTATATAAAGGTACAAGGACACAGACTGGGTTAACAGGGGACTCTGGGTACCACAAACTATACTATACTATACTGAGAAGTTCAGATAAAGATACAAGGAAACTATTTAACGATAGGAAAACACAGGGAAAATATGCTCCATATTACCGTTTACCACTATTTAAAAAATGTACAATCTATTCCCATATACATATTGCATATTATACTTTTCTGCGAGACAACAGCGCCAACCCCCCCCCCGTGGGGCACTGAAGGGCCAAGAGACACTATGCGTCATATACCATAGAGACTATATGCCCATCCCATAAAACTTCAGGATACTCGTTTTTTCCAATATGTCGAGGCTTTATTACTCTCAAGTACGGTGGATAAGTGGTTAGCCACTGGGGCCTGCAGCAACTGAAGCCCTGAGTGAGAATCCACATTAAACACATCTGCAAGGAGTTTCTCCCCCTGTCTCCCTTGGAGTTATGCCCCTGCTCCCATAGAGCGATGCTCCAGATTAATTTCTGTCCACAGATAATATCCAGAGACGCATTCCCCTAGATACGCGCCAGAGACCTAGGTGACATGGACGCGGCCAGAGACCGAGGCGCAGAGGCGCCAGAGACGACGAGACGCGAGGAGACGCGAGGCGCAGAGAGGCGGGGGGGGCCCACGAAACGCGAGGGGGCAGAGAGCGAGGAGCCAGAGACGGAGGCGCCGAGAGGCGTGGGGGGCAGAAAACGCGCCCCCCCCCCGAGGAGCCGAGAAGCGAGGAGGCCAGAGACGCGCCAGAACGCGAGGCGGCCAGACACCGCGACGCGCCCGAGGGGCGAGACTGACAGAGACGGGGCCGAGACGGCGAGGGCAGAGACGCGCGAAAACGCGAGGGGCAAGAGGAGAGGCGCCAGAGATCGCGAGGGAGACGCGAGGCGCCAGGACTGCGAGAAGAGCCAGAGACGAGAGACGCGTAGGGCGCCAGAGACGCGCCAGAGGGACGCGAGGCGCTCAGAGCGAGCGCCAGATGGCGAGGCGCAAAACACGGGCCAGGGACGCGCTCAGAGACGGTGCAGAGGCGCAAGGCGGCAAGACGCGAGGCGCCGAGAGGCGCGATGAGACGCGAGGCGCCAAGAGACGCGGGGGCCAGTAGTACGCGCCAGAGACACGAGGCGCCAGAGGAAGGATACGCGAGAGACGCGAGGCCCAGAGAGCGAGGTAGGCGAGATACGCGAGGCGCCAGAGACAAGAGGAGCCAGAGGAGCGGAGGCGCCGAGACGCGACACGCCAGACACACGCCAGAGACAAGAGGCAAGAGACGCGACAGACGCAGGCGGCCAGAGACCGGGAGGCGTCCAGGGACGGGCCAGAGACGCGAAGGGGACCGAGACGCGAGGGCGCCAAGAGACGCGACTCGGCCAGAGCACCGCCAGAGACCAGAGGCCCCGAGACGCGACAGACGCGATGGCGCCAGAGACGGAGCGCCAGGGACGGGCCCGAGACGCGAGGACCCGAGACGAGAGGCGCGAGAGACGCGGGGCGCCAGAGGCGCGATGCGCGCGAGGATCGGGCCAGGGACGCGAGGATGGCAGAGACTCGAGAAGCGAGAGGGCAGAGGCCAGAGACGAGCGAGAGGCGGAGGCGCCCTAGAGGCGCGACGGCGAGAGACGCGAGAGGCGCCAAGGCGCGAGAGGAAGCGAGACCTCAGAGGACGCGAGGCGCCAGAGACGCGAGACTGCGAGAGGCGCGAGGCGCAAGAGGAGGCGAGACGCGAGAGACGCGAGGCGACAGAGGCGCAGCGACGGCGAGACGCCAGCAGGACGCGAGGCGCCAGCGGACGCGAGACGGAGAGGCACGCGAGCGCAGGAGACGCGAGAGGCGCGGCGCCAGGACGCGAGACGCGAGGAGAGGGAGGCGCACAGACGCGAGACGGCGAGAGGCGCAGACGCCAGGGACGCGAGACGCGAGAGGCGCGGAGGAGCAAGAGCCGCGAGACGCGACACACGCGAGACGCGAGAGGAGCGCGGCGCCAGGAGACGCGGGAGGCGAGAGACGCGAGGACGCAGAGACGCTGAGAGGCGCGAGGCCCAATAGACGCGAGAGACGCGAGCAGACGAGATGCCCCAGAGGACGCGAGAGGACGGGCGAAACGGGCGAGGGCAAGAGACGCGAGAGTGCGCGGGCGGCGAACGCGGAGACCGCGAGAGAAGCGAGGCGCCAGAGAGGCGGACGCGAGAGACGCGCGGCGCCAAGACGCGAGAGACGCGAGACGCCAGAGACGCGAGGCGCCAAGAGACGCGAGACGCTGAGGAGACGGGAGCGCACATCGAGAGTGACGAGAGAACCGAGACGCTGGAGGCGCGAGACGCCAGAGACGCGAGTACGCGCGAGGCGCCAGATACGCGAGGACGCGGACAGACGCGAGACGCGAGAGGCGCGCGTGCGCCAGCGAGCGAGAGACGCTGAGGCCCGCAGAGGACGGAGAGACGCGATGCGCGGCAGAGACGCGAGAGGCGGAGGCGGAAGAGACGCGAGACGCGAGAGACGCGAGGCGCCAGAGGACGCGGCAGGAGCCGCGAGGCCCCAGCGACGGCGAGAGGCGCGAGGCCCCAGAGACGCGAGAGGCGCGAGGCCCCAGAGGACGGAGAGACGCGAGGGCGCCAGACGCGAGAGACGCGAGGCCCAGAGGACTGAGAGACGCTGAGGGCGCCAGGAGACGCGAGAGGCGCTGAGGCGGCAGGACGGAGACACGGCGCGCCACTAGACGCGAGACGCGAGAGACGCGAGGCGCCAGATACGCGAGAGCCGAAGACGCGAGGCCCACAGGAGCAGACGACGAGAGGCGCGAGGCGCCAGAGTACGAGCGAGAGGCGCGAGGCGCCAGAGACGGAGCGCCAGAGACGGCGCTGCCGCGAGAACGGGAGCGCCACAGACGCGAGACGCGATAGGCGCGAGACGCCAGAGACGCGAGACGCGAGAGGCGCGAGGGCGCCAGAGAGCAGGCGCAGTAGATCGCGCGAGACGAGAGAGACGGGGAGGCGCCACAGAAGCGAGACGCGAGGGTCGCGCGACGCACAGAGACGCGAGACGCGCGAGCGCGCGGCGCCAGAGAGCGGGAGGTCGAGAGACGCGAGCCCCAGAGACGCAGAGGCGCGAGGCGGCAGAGAGCGAGACACGGGGCGCCAGGAGACTGCGATGCCCCAGAGACTGCCGAGACGGAGGCGCCCGAGGACGCCAGAGAGGACGCGAGGCCCCAGGAGACGCGAGGGCGCGAGGAGGAGAGACGCGAGACGAGAGGACGCGAGGCGCAGAGAAGCGAGGCCCAGCGACGCCAGAGGGCGCGAGGCGCCCAGAGACGCAGAGAGAGAGGCTGGAGAGACGCCAGAGACGGGAGAGACGCGAGAGCCGGAGAGGCGAGACGCGAGAGACGCGAGGCCCAAATCCGACGCCATTAGACGCGAGAGAAGGAGCGCCAGAGACGCGAGAGGACGCGAGGCCCCAGAGTACGCGAGGAGACGCGGATGCGCCAGAGATGCGAGCGCGAGACACGGATAGGCACAGAGAGACGGAGAGGACGCGAGAGGCAGAACGGAGAGAAGCCGGAGACGCTATAGGCCCTTGGGCCAGAGACGCCTGACGCGAGATTACGATAGAGACGTCTAGGTCTCATAGGGCGAGACGCCGATATACGCGAGGCCCCACTCGACTGTATAGACTCGATTGCTCCATTATAGCGATACTCTAGACAATATATTCCTCATTTACTCTATATTACGTCCGATGCTTGCATAGTACTCTATGAAGCTATACTCTATGATTCCTTTGTCCAGGATAACACTAGACTTTATATAGACTTTATATAGGGACTAGACTTTATATAGACTTTATATAGAGACTAGACTTTATATAGACTTTAAATAGGGACTAGACTTTATATAGACTTTATATAGGGACTAGACTTTATACAGACTTTATATAGGAACTAGACTTTACATAGACTTTATATAGGGACTAGACTTTATATAGACTTTATATAGGGACTAGACTTTATATAGGGACTAGACTTTATATAGACTTTATATAGGGACTAGACTTTATATATACTTTATATAGGGACTATACTTTATATAGACTTTATATAGGGACTAGACTTTATATAAATTTTATATAGAGACTAGACTTTATATAGGGACTAGACTTTATATAGACTTTATATAGGGACTAGACTTTATATAGACTTTATATAGATTTTTATATAGACTTTATATAGGGACTAGACTTTATATAGATTTTATATAGACTTTATATAGGGACTAGACTTTATATATACTTTATATAGACTTTATATAGGGACTAGATTTTATATAGACTATATATAGGGACTAGACTTTATATAGACTTTATATAGGGACTAGACTTTTTATAGGGACTAGACTTTATATAGACTTTATATAGGGACTAGACTTTATATAGATTGTATATAGGGACTTGACTTTATATAGACTTTATATAGGGACTAGACTTTATATAGGGACTAGACTTTATATAGGGACTAGTCTTTATATAGGGACTAGTCTTTATATAGGGACTAGACTTTATATTCACTTTATATAGGGACTAGACTTTATATACACTTTATATAGGGACAAAACATATATTTAATATAGGGACTATACTTTATATACACTTTATATAGGGACGAAACATTAAATATACTTTATATAGGAATCATTCTTTATATAAGGACATCTGAAGTGACAGATTAAGTTCATTGATGCGGCAATGTAACAATTTAGAAAACACAATAAGTTACACTTCACTATAAACATTACACATTACAAATTAGACTTTATATAGGGATTAGACTTTATATAGACTTTATATAGGGACTAGACTTTATATAGACTTTATATAGGGACTAGAATTTATTTAGACTTTATATAGGGACAAAACATTAAATATACTTTATATAGGGATTATTCTTTATATAAGGACATTACTTTATATATGGACTAGACTAAGTGTAAACAGGTTAAAAAGTATCTATAGGTTGTTGCCATGGTGAGTACTATGTGATACAGTGTAAACAGCATACAAAGTATCTATATGTTGTTACCACGGTGATTACCAAGTCATACAGTGTAAACAGGACACACAGTATCTATAGGTTGTTACCAAGCTAATTACCAAGTGATACAGTGTAAACATGATACAAAGTATCTATAGGTTGTTACCACGGTGAGTACTAAGTGATACAGTGTAAACAGGATACAAAGTATCTATAGGCTGTTACCGCGGTGATTACCAAGTGATACAGTGTAAACAGGATACAAAGTATCTATAGGTTGTTACCACAGTGATTCCAAGTGATTACAGTGTAAACATGATACAAAGTATCTATAGTTTGTTCCACGGTGATTACCAAGTGATACAGTGTAAACAAGCTCACAAAGTTCTATAGGTTGTGTACAGACGGTTAGTATTTTTTCTAAGTGATCAGTGTAAAAATGATACCCAAGTAATCTATCAGGTTGTTTACCAAAAGCTAATTACCAAGTGATACAGTTTAAACAGGATACAAGTACTATAGGTTTGTTACCACGGTGATACCAAGTGATACAGTGTAAACAGGATACAAAGTATCTATAGGTTGTACCACATTGAGACCAAGTGATACAGTGTACACAGATACAAAGTATCTATAGGTTGTTACCACGGTGAGTACCAAGTGATACAGTGTAAACAGGATACAAAGTATCTATAGGTTGTTACTACGGTGAGTACTAAGTGGTACAGTGTAAACAGGATACAAGGTATCTATAGGTTGTTACCACGGTGAGTACTAAGTGATAAAGTGTAAACAGGATACAAGGTATCTATAGGTTGTTACCACGGTGAGTACCAAGTGATACAGTGTAAACAGAATACAAAGTATCTATAGGTTGTTACCACGGTGAGTACTAAGTGATACGAGCGCTGCCTCCTTAGCCAGACCAGGATATCCTCCGGTGGGATGGATTCATTTTTAGTTTCTGGCTTTGTGATTGAAATCACCTGGAAACCTTCCCACATTGAGGATCTTTCCAATTCCCCATATTTACACCAAAACGCCTCCAATCCCTGGGACAGTTTAAAACTCACATCAAACTCCGTCTCTGATTGGCTGATCAGAGCGAATACATCATTTACAGTGAACCCCATTGACTCCATTAATAAACGCCTGGCAATAAAACTTCTGTTTGGGGTCTTTATCCCCAACCCACCGGATCTTCACCACATTCCTTCTCTTAAACACCTCACTCCCAGCAATGGTCTTGCCCTCCCTTCCAAACAACCTCCTGGCTCCCCACACATTGGGTCTCTCTTGGGGTCCCCCCTGCACCCCTAAACCTCTCACCACCACCCTCATCCGCACACACATTAGATACGTTATTAGGGTCCGTCTGGGTTAAGTCCTCCTCTCCGTGGGTCTTTCCTTCTGGGATGTTCCTGTCTCGGTTTCTAGTCTCTTTTCCATCTTTACCAGACTCCATTTCTTCATAAAGTTCTTTATTTCTACAAGTCTCTTCCCAGGGTCCAATAACCTCCACCGCCCCTTTAATTTCCCGCTCCACCTCCTCCAACTCCCTGGTTAGGTAATGGAGTTTCCTGATGCTGTTATTTCTCTTATCCGCGCTCTTCCCATTCAATGTGCTGCTCTATCTCTTCCTTCCTCCTGCTCAGCACGGCCATCGCCTTTAAGGCTTTTTGGATTTCCTCCTGTTCTCCCTGCTGATCACATTGTTTCCTTTCCTCTCTCTCCCCCTCCTCCTTCCATTCAGTCCCAGTGCACTCAGGCTCCTCCCCCATGGAGTTCTCTCCTACCTGCCCCAGCAGGGCCTGGTCCACCTGTTCAGCCTCCTCCAGAGCCCGTTCAGCCATTTCCTTTGCTATGGAGTCACAGGCCGTCAGTTCACTCAACACTTCCACCTCCTGTGCATCGTTACTACAACCTCCAGCGGTCTCCATGTTACCGGCGTCTGTGCCTCCTACCCCAGCATGGGGAGTCAGCACAGCCCTGGAATCTGCCTCTTTCATTATGGCGTCCATGTTCCCCAGCTGGGGAGTCAGCACA
>JAACNH010001891.1:0-53022 GCA_019447015.1 Hymenochirus boettgeri
TATCCCTTATAATACATGAGTGGTACCCAGAGTTCCCTGTATAACTCAGTCTGCGTCCTTGTACCTTTATATAGACACAGAACTCCTCAGTGACTTCTAATATCCTTATAATTTACAGTAGGGGATACATTATCCCTTATAATACATGAGTGGTACCCAGAGTTCCCTGAGTGCTTCAAAGGAGCGTATCACCGACTCATCCTCCAGGGAATCCACACTAAGCCGCCATAGTCCCTTGCCTCTTTCTGGGACAGATGGAACCCCCCACAGAAAGGAGAGAGCTAGATGGTCTGAAAATTCTACTAAAGATTCCCTCACCTCTGTGAAGACTTCACCAGCCCCTGTAAAGACCATGTCTATGCGACTACTTTGTTGCCCCTTATAATAGGTATGTTTGGCCTTCCGGTTGTTCTTAGTGGCCACATCGACTAGGCCTGATTGATCTATGATGTTCTGCAACATGACACTTTCCACTTTATTATAGAGACCAGTTCTATCACACTGCCTCAGAACCTGATTAAAGTCCCCAGCAAAAACAACTGGAAGTGATGTGAACAGGTAAGGTTTAATTTCTGTTAGCAAGGCCCTTCTCTCAGGTGAAGACTGTGGACCATAGATGTTAATGAGTCTAACTTTCCTTCCGCTCAAGGTAACATCCATTAATAAACACCTACCCACCTGAATCTCGAGGAATCGATGTACTATCACATTTAGCCCACCTTTGAAGAGGATACCCACACCTCCGTAGATATCTTCTGCTATTGACCAAAAAGAAGGTCCACTGCGCCATTCGGATGTAGCTTTGCGCAGATCAGCCTTCGTGGCAAGTCTCGTCTCCTGAAGGAAAATCACATCAGAATCAGAGGATGCAAGTTTATCAAAAGCTACAAAACGAGATTTTACTGCCTTGATACTACACACATTCACAGTAGTAAACTTAATTTGTACCGCCATTTTGTTTTTTCTTTTTAGATTGTGTTTCCTCCCCTGAACTGTCACCAAGGCGCTTAAACTGGGCTTGGGATGGCAGAGGGTCCCCTTCCCCTAACGGTATCATCTCTTCCTCTTCTCCCTGTGGTGTTTCTATTTGGGGGTCTGGGTTTGTAGGGGGGCTAGAACCAGTCTGCTCCTCAGCCTCAGACAACAAAGGTGAATTCAATCCCTGCCTCTGGTCCTCCCTCTCCATCCTCTCTAGCTCTTCCTCCTCACCCTCTACCTTTTCAGCCCAGGTAGGTTCATCCTCGGATAGGACACCATATTTATTGGCGGTTATCACTGTAAAACTTTCTGTTTCAGCCTTTTTGCCCTTTTTATTTACTGTTTCCCAACCATCCTTTGGCTTGGGTTTTATTTTCTCCTTGACAGAGGATGCTTTCCCTTTCTGATTCCCCTGGGTAGATGTTTCTATATTGGGTGGCACCTCCTGGGGCTGCTGCCTACTTGTACCCTCACCAGGGGGACCAAGGCCCTTTGTAAATTCTGCCTCCAAGTTAGGGGACTGTGTTAATACATTGTGCCAAGCTTCTGGGCACTTACGGTGCATATGGCCAAACCTACCACACAAGTTACACCTGACTTTGTTGCAGTCAGCTGCCACATGCCCCAACACCCCCCACATGGCACACCTAGACACTGCACACCCTCTAGCCAAGTGTGTGGCTGACCCACATTTATAACATTTCCTGGGTTGACCAACATAATAACATAGAACCCTTTCCTTACCAATAAAAAAAGAATTTGGTAAATGTTCTGGAACATTATCAATGATGTTTAACTTGACCTTGGCATTCCAGCCACCAGTCCAGATTCCGAACTTGTCCATAGATTTGTCCAGAGGGGACACTACAGTGCACTGTCTCTGTAACCACACATAGATGTCTTCCGGTGGGATGGCTTCATTCTTCAGGACAAAGTGCACTGTCTTGGTCTCCGGACGAGTGACCGGAATGACCCGAATAGAATCCCAGGAGGGATCCGACCTTTTATTTTCATAAATTCTCCAGAATTCCTCCAACATCCCCTGCAGTTTGAAACTTACATCCAACTCCGTTGTTGATTGTGTGACCACCGCCAAGATCTTACTAGGTGGGAACTTACAACATTCCAACAACAGAGTCCCGACAATATAGTCCCTCCCCGGGGCTTTCTCTGCCTCCCCCGTCCACATCACTTTAATCACATTTCTCCTTTTAAACACTTCCCCAGACCCGGTGTCTAAACCTGCAAAAAGCCTCCGTTTCTCCCAGAACCCAGCACCAGACACATTATTCACAACACTAGGCCGGGTACTGGCCTGAGACCTTTCATTTCCCTCCACTGCCACCACAGGTGCCACCACCACCGCTTCTCCTTCCATCTCTCCATTCACTCTCTCACCTTCCACACCTGCACTCACCTCCCCCTCCACCCCCTCACTCACACCCCCAATCACACCATTCACACCGGCTGGAACTGGAAGTTGCTGTACAGGGTTGTTTCCTGATAAAGGGGGGAACTCTTCCTCGGAGTCAATATTGGGGGTTCTCTGTCCCTCTGGATGTTCTGGGTCTAAGTCCTCAGAGCTGAAACACATTTGCTGCCTTTTGATTTTGTGGCTTTTCCTCCTGCTCTGGGATGGTCGAGTCTTTTCCCCGTCACTCTCTGATGTCATCATGTCACTGGATGTCACCGCACGCTGTGTTCTGTACGGTACAGTCCCCTTTAAATTATCCTGCATTCTGCGGAACCTCTCCTTATTCTCGTAAACCTCCCTCCAGGGGCCCAGTTCTTTATAGAGCCACTCGATCTCATCTTCTATCTGTTTTTGCTCTGTGTTTATGGCGAGAGCGCGCTGGATGGCTTTCTGTCTCTCCTTTCCCTTTAACAGAGCCATGTCCTTCATCGCTTGGTTCCCTTCTTCCACCACCAACCTGCGCTTGGTATAAAGGGAACCCAGGCGCTGTAACCCAGCCGCAATCCTGTCTGCGTTAGGCTGCGACTGACATGAGGTTTTACTTCCCCTTGAACTGTCCCCTTTAATCTCCTGTAACATTGCCGTGTCTTCCTCCCCTCCAGTCTCCATTACAGTCATTAAAGGGATCTGTCTGGGGCTTTCATTGCCTTTAACCTTCCCAGTGCTATTGCTGTGCGATTCCTTAACACAAACAGGATCCTTAAGAGTAGGCCGCAAAGCCTGGGACTCAATTTCCACCCGGGGTCCAGAACCTACAGGGCCCTTTGCAGCCCTTAAAGGGGTTTTCTGCCCCCCCTCCACATGCTGCCCTGGGCTTACCTTTGGCTCTGGGGGGTCCCGGGTCCATTTCCTTCCCTCTGTTCCAGGGTTTTTACCAGGAGCCTTCGGTTCCTTCTCCACCGCCGTGAGGGCCACAGACGCCCGTGTTGCTGGACGAGAACCGACCTGGGCCACCTGGGATTTACCTTCAGAGGCAGAAACACTTCTCGATCCTCTCCCACCTGCAGCTCTTCCCTCAGGTTTGGCAAACACAGCTTTCCCCTTGCACTGCATGGTAGGCCCAGAAGCCTGGGGCTGGAGTTTCTGCTGTCCCATCCCAGGCCCCACTGAGCCTGGGCTAAGACTAGCCATGGGGAAAACTCCCCCACAAAAAATACAAAATAAACAAAAACCTGTCCTGATACTTCACAAAACAGAAATAAACCGAAATAAACCAAAATAAACGTCCGATTGGTACAGAAACCAACAAAATCCACCGAGATACACAGAGAGAAACACACGTGGTACCCAGAGTTCTCTGTATAACTCAGTCTGTGTCCTTGTACCTTTATATGGACACAGAACTCCTCAGTGACTTCTAATATCTTTATAATTTACAGTAGGAGATACATTATCCCTTATAATACATGAGTGGTACCCAGAGTTCTCTGTATAACTCAGTCTGTGTCCTTGTACCTTTATATGGACACAGACCCCTCAGTGACTTCTAATATTCTTATAATTTACAGTAGGGGATACATTATCCCTTATAATACATGAGTGGTACCCAGAGTTCCCTGTGTAACTCAGTCTATGTGCTTGTACCTTTATATGGACACAGAGTTCCTCAGTGACTTCTAATATCCTTATAATTTACAGTAGGGATACATTATCCCTTATAATACATGAGTGGTACCCAGAGTTCCCTGTATAACTCAGTCTGTGTCCTTGTACCTTTATATGGACACGGAACTCCTCAGTGACTTCTAATATCCTAATAATTTACAGTAGGGGATACATTATCCCTTATAATACATGAGTGGTACCCAGAGTTCCCTGTATAACTCAGTCTGTGTCCTTGTACCTTTATATAGACACAGACCCCTCAGTGACTTCTAGTATCCTTATAATTTACAGTGGGGGATACATTGTGTATACACTCAGTATGTGCTCCTGGTACCTTATATAGGACACAGAACTCCTTCAGTGACTTCTAAATCCTTATAATTTGCCAGTAGGGGATACATATCCCTTATAATACAATGAGTGGTTACCCAGAGTCCCTGTATAACTCACGCTGCTTGACTTATATAGGACACGAAACTCCTCGAGTGACTTTTAATATCTTATAATACAGTAGGGATTACATAATCCCTGATAATACATGAGTTGGTACCCAGAGTTCCCTGTATAACTCAGCCTGTGTTCCTGTACCTTTTATAGGACACAGAACTCCTCAGTGACTTCTAATATCCTTATAATTTACAGTTAGGGGATACATTATCCCTTATAATAAATGGTGGTACCCAGAGTTCCCGTGAAAACCTCAAGCTGTGTCCTTGTACCTTATATGAACAGAAACCCCTCAAGTGACTTTAATCATCCTTATAAATTTACAGTAGGGGATAATTACCCTTATAATACATGAGAGGTACCCAGAGTTCCCTGTATAACTAGTCTGTGTCCTTGTACCTTTATATAGACACAGATCCTCACACTTCTAAATCCTTTAATTACAGTAGGGGATACAATTATCCTTATAATACAGAGGTACCCAGAGTTCCCTGTTAACTCCGTCTGTGTCTTTACCTTTATATGAACCGAGAACTCCTCAGTGACTTCTACATATCCTTATAATTAAGTTAGGGGAACATTTCCCTTATAATCACGAGTGGTACCAGAGTTCCCTGTATAACTCACGTCTGTCCTTGTACCTTTATATAGACACAGAACTCCTCAGGGTGCTCAATATCTTATAAGTTACAGTAGGGGAACTATCATTTTATAATACAGAGTGGTACCAGAGTTCCCTGTATAACTCAGTCTGTGTCCTTGTACCTTTATTAGACACAGAACTCCTCAGTGACTTCTATCCTTATTTTACAGTAGAGGATACATATCCCTTATAATACATGAGTGGGTACCCAAGTTCCCTGTATAACTCAGTCTGTGTCCTTGTACCTTTATATAGACACAGACTCCTCAGTGACTTCTAAATATCCTTATAATTTACAGTAGGGATAATTATCCCTTATAATACATGAGTGGTACCCAGAGTCCCGTTGTATAATCAGTCTTGTCCTGTACTTATATAGACACAGAACTCCTCAGTGACTTCTAATATCCTTATAATTTACATAGGGGATACATTATCCCTTATAATAACTAGTGGTACCCAGAGTTCCCTGTATAACTCAGTCTGTGTCCTTGTACCTATATGACACAGAACTCCTCGTGACTTCAATATCCTATAATTTACAGTAGGGGGTAATTATCCCTTATAATACATGAGTGGTACCCGAGTTCCCTGTATAACTCAGCTGTTGTCCTTGTACCTTATATAGACACAGAACTCCTCAGTGACTTCTATATCCTTATAATTTACAGTAGGGAGATAATTATCCTATAATACATGAGTGGTACCCAGAGTTCCTGTATAACTCCGTCTGTGTCTTGTACTTTATATAGACACGAAACTCCTCAGTGACTTCTAATATCCTTATAATTTACAGTAGGGAGATCATTATCCTTATATACATGAGTGGTACCCAGAGTTCCCTGTATAACTCAGTCTGTGTCCTTGTACCTTATATAACACAGAACTCCTCAGTGACTTCTAATATCCTTATAATTTACAGTAGGGGATACATTATCCTTATAATACTCGAAGTGGTACCCAGAGTTCCCTGTATACTCAGTCTGTGTCCTTGTACCTTTATATAGACACGAACTCCTCAGTGACTTCTAATATCCTTATAATTTACAGTAGGGGATACATTATCCCTTATAATACTGAGTGGTACCCAGAGTTCCCTGATAACTCAGTCTGTGGCCTTGTACCTTTTATAGACACAGAACTCCTCAGTGACCTCTTAAATCTTATAATTTACAGTAGGGGATACATTTATCCTTATAATACATGAGTGGTAACCCGAGTTCCGTATAACTCAGTCTGTGTCCTTGTACCTTTATATAGACACAGGACTCCTCAGTGACTTCATATCCTTATAATTTACAGTAGGGGATACATTATCCCTTATAATACATGAGTGGTACCAGAGTTCCCTGTATAACCAGTCTGTGTCCTTGTACCTTTATATAGACACAGAACTCCTCAGTGACTTCTAATTATCCTTATAATTTACAGTAGGGGATACATTATCCTTATATACATGAGTGGTACCCAGAGTTCCCTGTATAACTCATTGGGTCCTTGTACCTTTATATAGCACAGAATCTCAGTGCTTCTAATATCCTTATAATTTACAGGAGGGGATACATTATCCCTATATACATGAGTGGTACCCAGAGTTCCCTGTTAAAATCAGTCTGTGTCCTTGTAATTTATATAGACACAGAACTCTCAGTGACTTCTAATATCCTTATAATTTACAGTAGGGGATACATTATCCTTATAATACATGAGTGGTACCAGAGTTCCCTGTTAAATCAGTCTGTGTCCTGTACCTTTATATAGACACAGAACTCCTCAGTGACTTCTAATATCCTTATAATTTACAGTAGGGGATAAATTATCCTTATAATACATGAGTGGTACCCAGAGTTTCTGTATAACTCAGTCTGTGTCCTTGTACCTTTATATAGACACAGAACCCTCAGTGACTTCTAATATCCTTATAATTTACAGTAGGGGATACATTATCCCTTATAATAATGAGTGGTACCCAGAGTTCTGTATATAACTCAGTCTGTGTCCTTGTACCTTTATATAGACACAGAACCCTCAGTGACTTCTAATATCCTTATAATTTACAGTAGGGGATACATTATCCCTTATAAACATGGTGGTACCCAGAGTTCCCTGTATAACTCAGTCTGTTGTCCTTGTACCTTTATATAGACACAGAACTCCTCAGTGACTTCTAATATCCTTTAATTTACAGTAGGGGTACATTATCCTATAATACATGAGTGGTACCCAGAGTTCCCTGTATAAATCAGTCTGTGTCCTTGTACCTTATATAGACACAGAACTCCTCAGTGACTTCTAATATCCTATAATTTACAGTAGGGTACATTATCCCTTATAATACATGAGTGGTACCCAGAGTTCCTGTATAACTCAGTCTGTGTCCTTGTACCTTTATAGACACAGAACTCCTCAGTGACTTCTAATATCCTTATAATTTACAGTAGGGGATACATTATCCCTTATAATACATGGTGGTACCCAGAGTTCCCTGTATAACTCATCTGTGTCCTTGTACTTATATGACACAGACTCCTCAGTGACTTCTAATATCCTTATAATTTAAAGTAGGGGATACATTATCCCTTATAATACAGAGTGGTACCCAGAGTTCCCTGTATAACTCAGTCTGTGTCCTTGTACTTTATATAGACAAGAACTCTCAGTGACTCTACTATCCTATAATTTACAGGTAGGGATACATTATCCCTTATAATACATGAGTGGTACCCAGAGTTCCCTGTATAAATCGTCTGTGTCCTTGTACCTTTATATAGACACAGAACTCCTCAGTGACTTCTAATATCCTTTAATTTACAGTAGGGGATAATTACCCTTATAATACATGAGTGGTACCCAGAGTTCCCTGTAAAACTCAGTCTGTGTCCTTGTACCTTTATATAGACACAGAACTCCTCAGTGACTTCTAATATCCTTATAATTTACAGAGGGGATACATTATCCTTATATACATGAGTGGTACCCAGAGTTCCCTGTATAACTCAGTCTGTGTCCTTGTACCTTATATAGACACAGAACTCCTCAGTGACTTCAATATCCTTATAATTTACAGTAGGGGATACATTATCCCTTATAATACATGGAGTGGTACCCAGAGTTCCCTGTATAACTCAGTCTGTGTCCTTTGTACCTTTATATAGACACAGAACTCCTCAGTGACTTCTAATATCCTTATAATTTACAGTAGGGGTACATTATCCTTATAATACATGAGTGGTACCCAGGTTCCCTGATAACTCAGTCTGTGTCCTTGTACCTTATATAGACACAGAACTCCTCAGTGACTTCTAATATCCTATTAATTCCAGTAGGGGATACATTATCCCTTATAATACATTAGTGGTACCCAGAGTTCCCTGGATAACTCAGTCTGTGTCCTTGTACCTTTTTAGGACACAGAACTCCTCAGTGACTTCTAATATCCTTATAATTTACAGTAGGGGATACATTATCCTTATAATACATGAGTGGTACCCAGAGTTCCCTGTATAACTCAGTCTGTGTCCTTGTACCTTTATATGGACACGAACTCCTCATGACTTCTAATATCCTTATAATTTACAGTAGGGGATACATTATCCCTTATAATACATGAGTGGTACCCAGAGTTCCCTGTATAACTCAGGTCTGTGTCCTTGTACCTTTATATAGACACAGAACTCCTCAGTGACTTCTAATATCCTTATAATTTACAGGGGATACATTATCCTTATAATACATGGTGGGTACCCAGAGTTCCCTGTATAACTCAGTCTGTGTCCTTGTACCTTTATATAGACACAGAACTCCTCAGTGACTTCTAATATCCTTATAATTACAGTAGGGGATACATTATCCTTATAATACATGAGTGGTACCCAGAGTTCCCTGTATAACTCAGTCTGTGTCCTTGTACCTTTATATAGAACACAGAACCCTCAGTGACTTCTTATCCTTATAATTAAGTAGGGGATACATTATCTATATACATGGGTGTACCCAGAGTTCCTGTAACTCAGTCTGTGTCCTTGTACCTTTATATACACAGAACTCCTCAGTGACTTCTAATATCCTTATATTAAGTAGGGGTACATTATCCTATAATACATGAGTGGTACCCAGAGTCCCTGTATAAATCAGTCTGTGTCCTTGTACCTTATATAGACACAAACTCCTCAGGACTTCTAATATCCTTATAATTTACAGTGGATACATTATCTCCTTATAAACATGAGTGGTACCAGAGTTCCCTGTATAACTCAGTCTGTGTCCTGTACCTTATATAGGACACAGAACTCCTCAGTGACTTCTAATATCCTTATAATTTACAGTAGGGGATACATTATCCCTTATAATACATGAGTGGTACCCGAGTTCCCGTATAACTCATCTGTGTCCTTGTACCTTATATAGACACAGAACTCCTCAGTGACTTCTAATATCCTTATAATTTACAGTAGGGGACATTATCATTATAATACATGAGTGGTACCCAGAGTTTCCCTGTATAACTCAGTCTGTGCCTTGTACTTATATAGACCACAGAACTCCCAGTGACTTCTAATATCCTTATAATTTCAGTAGGGGATACATTATCCCTTATAATACATGAGTGGTACCCAGAGTCCCGTAAACTCAGTCTGTGTCCTTGTACCTTATATAGACACAGAACTCCTCAGTGACTTCTAATATCCTTATAATTTACAGTAGGGATATATTATCCCTTTATAATACAGAGTTGGTACCCAGAGTTTCCTGTATAACTCAGTCTGTGTCCTTGTACCCTTTATATAGACACAGAATCCTAGTGACTTCTAATATCCTTATAATTTACAGTAGGGGATACATTTCCCTTATATACATGAGTGGTACCCAGAGTTCCCTGTATAACTCAGTCTGTGTCCTTGTACCTTTATATAGACACAGAACCTCAGTGGACTTCTAATATCCTTATAATTTACAGTAGGGGATACATTATCCCTTATAATACATGGAGTGGTACCAGAGTTCCCTGTATAAACTCAGTCGTGTCCTTGTACCTTTATATGAGACACAGAACTCCTCAGTGACTTTAATATCCTTATAATTTACAGTAGGGGGATACATATCCCTTATAATACATGAGGGTACCCAGAGTTCCCTGTATAACTCAGTCTGTGTCCTTGTACCTTATATAGACACAGAACTCCTCAGTGACTTCTAATATCCTTTTATAATTTTACAGTAGGGGGATACAATCCTTATAAACATGAGTGGTACCCAGAGTTCCTGTTAACTCAGTCTGTGTCCTTGTACCTTATATAGACACAGAACTCTCAGTGACTTCTAATATCTTATTAATTTACAGTAGGGGATACATTATCCCTTATAATACATGAGTGGTACCCAGAGTTCCCTGTATAACTCAGTCTGTGTCCTTGTACCTTTATATGACACAAACTCCTCAGTGACTTCTAATATCCTTATAATTTACAGTAGGGGATACATTATCCCTTATAATACATGAGTGGTACCAGAGTTCCGATAACTCAGAGTCTGTGTCCTTGTACCTTTATTAGACAAGAACTCCTCAGTGACTTCTAATATCCTTATAATTTTACGTAGGGGATTACATTATCCATATACATAGTGGTACCCAGAGTTACCTGTATCACTCAGTATGTGTCCTTGTACCTTATGACACAAATCCTCATGGACTTCTAATCCTATAATTTACAGTTAGGGGATACATTACCTTATAATACATGAGTGGTACCCAGAGTTCCCTGGATAAACTCAGTCTGTGTCCTTTGTACCTTTATATAGACACAGAACTCCTCATGACTTCTATCTCCTTTATAATTTACAGTAGGGGATACATATCCCTATAATACATGAGTGTACCGAGTTCCCGGTATAACTCAGTCTGTCCTGGTACCTTTATATAGACACAGACTCCTCATTGTGACTTATATCCTTATAATTACAGTAGGGGATACATTACCTTATAATACCTGATGGTACCCAGAGTCCCTGTATAACTCAGTCTGTGTCCTTGTACCTTATAGGACACAGAACTCCTCAGTGACTTCTAATTCCTTATAATTACAGTAGGGATACTTATCCCTTTAAATACATGATATCCCTTATAATACATGGGTGGTACCCAGAGTTCCCTGTATAACTCAGTCTGTGTCCTTGTACCTTTATATAGACACAGAACTCCTCAGTGACTTCTAATATCCTTATAATTTACAGTAGGGGATACATTATCCCTTATAATACATGAGTGGTACCCAGAGTTCCCTGTATAACTCAGTCTGTGTCCTATCCCTTATAATACATGAGTGGTACCCAGAGTTCCCTGTATAACTCAGTCTGCGTCCTTGTACCTTTATATAGACACAGAACTCCTCAGTGACTTCTAATATCCTTATAATTTACAGTAGGGGATACATTATCCCTTATAATACATGAGTGGTACCCACTTTCCCTGTATAACTCAGCCTGTGTCCTTGTACCTTTATATGGACACAGAACTCCTCAGTGACTTCTAATATCCTTATAATTTACAGTAGGGGATACATTATCCTTATATACGAGTGGTACCCAGAGTTCCCTGTATACTCAGTCTGTGTCCTTGTACCTTTATATGACACAGAATCCTCAGTGACTTCTAATATCCTTATAATTTACAGTAGGGGATACATTATCCCTTATAATACTGAGTGGTACCCAGAGTTCCCTGTATAACTCAGTCTGTGTCCTTGTACCTTTATATACACAGAACTCCTCAGTGACTTCTAATATCCTTATAATTTACAGTAGGGGATACATTATCCCTTATAATACATGAGTGGTACCCGAGTTCCCTGTATAACTCATCTGTGTCCTTGTACCTTTATATAGACACGAACTCCTCAGTGACTTCTAATATCCTTATAATTTACAGTAGGGGATACATATCCCTTATAATACATGAGTGGTGACCCAGATTCCCTGTAAACTCAGCCTCGTGTCCTTGTACCTTATATGACACAGAACTCCTCATGACTTTTAATATCCTTATAATTTACAGTAGGGAACATTATCCCTTATAATACATGATGGTACCCAAGTTCCCTGATAACTCAGCTGTGTCCTTGTACCTTATATATGACACAGAACTCCTCATGACTTCTAATATCCTTATATTTACAGTAGGGATACTTATCCCTTATAATACATGAGTGGTACCCAGAGTTCCCTGTATAACTCATCTGTGTCCTTGTACCTTATATAGACACAGAACTCCTCAGTGACTTCTAATATCCTTATAATTACAGTAGGGGATACATTATCCCTTATAATACATGAGTGGTACCCAGATTTCCCTGTAACTCAGTCTGTGTCCTTGTACCTTTATATAACAGAACTCCTAGTGACCTTCTAATACCTTATATTTTACAGTAGGGGATACATTATCCCTTAAATACATGAGTGGTACCCAGGTTCCCTGTATAACTCAGTCTGTGTCCTTGTACCTTTATATGGACACAGAACTCCTCAGTGACTTCTAATATCCTTATATTTACAGTAGGGGATACATTATCCTATAATACACGAGTGGTACCCAGAGTTCCCTGTATAACTCATTCTGTGTCCTTGTACCTTTATATGGACACAGAACTCCTCAGTGACTTCTAATATCCTTATAATTTACAGTAGGATACAATCCCTTATAATACATGAGTGGTACCCAGAGTTCCCTGTATAACTCAGCCTGTGTCCTTGTACCTTTTATAGACCAGAACTCCTCAGTGACTTCTAATATCCTTATAATTTACAGTAGGGGATACATTATCCCTTATAATACATGAGTGGTACCCAAGTTCCCTGTATAACTCAGCTGCGGTCCTTGTACCTTTATATAGACACAGAACCTCCTCAGTGACTTCTAATATCCTTATAATTTACAGTAGGGGAATCATTATCCCTTATAATACATGAGTGGTACCCAGAGTTCCCTGTATAACTCAGTCTGTGTCCTTGTACCTTTATAGACACAGAACTCCTCAGTGACTTCTAATATCCTTATAATTTACAGTAGGGGATACATTATCCCTTATAATACATGAGTGTTACCCAGAGTTCCCTGTATAACTCATTCTTTGTCCTTGTACCTTATATGGACACAGAACTCCTCAGTGATTTCTAATATCCTTATAATTTACAGTAGGGATAACTTATCCCTTATAATACATGATGGTACCCCAGAGTTCCCTGTATAACTCAGCTGCGGTCCTTGTACCTTTATATGGACACAGAACTCCTCAGTGACTCTAATATCCTTATAATTTACAGTAGGGGATACATTATCCCTTATAATACATGAGTGGTACCCAGAGTTCCCTGTAAACTCAGTCTGTGTCCTTGTACCTTTATATAGACACAGAACCCCTCAGTAACTTCTAATATCCTTATAATTTACAGTAGGGGATACATTATCCTTTATAATACAGGTTGGTACCCAGAGTTCCTGTATAACTCGTCTGTGTCCTTGTACCTTTATAAGACACAGAACTCCCAGTGACTTCTAATATCCTTATAATTTACAGTAGGGGATAATTATCCCTTATAATACATGATGGTACCCAGAGTTCCCTGTATAACTCGTCTGTGTCCTTGTACCTTTATATAGACACAGACTCCCAGTGACTTCTAATATCCTATAATTACAGTAGGATACATTATCCCTTATAATACATGAGTGGTACCCAGAGTTCCCTGTATAACTCAGTCTGTGTCCTTGTACCTTTATATAGACACAGAACTCCTCAGTGACTTCTAATATCCTTTAATTTACATTAGGGGATACATTATCCCTTATAATACATGGTGGTACCCAAGTTCCCTGTATAACTCAGCTTGTGTCCTTGTACCTTTATATAGACACAGAACTCCTCGGTGACTTCTAATATCCTTATAATTTCAGTAGGGGATACATTATCCCTTATAATACATGAGTGGTACCCAGAGTTCCCTGTATAACTCAGTCTGTGTCCTTGACCTTATAGGACACAAACTCCTCAGTGACTTCTAATATCCTTATAATTTACAGTAGGGATACATTATCCCTTATAATACTGATTGGTACCCAGATTCCCTGTATAACTCAGTCCTGTGTCCTTGTACCTTTATATAGACACAGAACTCCTCAGTGACTTCTAATACCTTATAATTTACAGTAGGGATACATTATCCCTTATAATATAATGAGTGGTACCAAGTTCCCTGTATAACTCAGCTGTTGTCCTTGTACCTTTATATAGACACGAACTCCTCAGTGACTTCTAATATCCTTATAATTTACAGTAGGGATACATTATCCCTTATAATACATGAGTGGTACCCAGGTTCCCTGTATAACTCAGTCTGTGTCCTTGTACCTTTATATGACACAGAACTCCTCGACTTCTAATATCCTTATAATTTACAGTAGGGGATACATTATCCTTATAATACAGTGGTACCCAAGTTCCCTGTATAACTCAGTCTGTGTCCTTGTACCTTTATATGGACACAGAACTCCTCAGTGACTCTAATATCCTTTAATTTACAGTAGGGGATACATTATCCCTTATAATACATGAGTGGTACCCAGAGTTCCCTATAACTCAGTCTGTGTCCTTGTACTTATATAGACACAGAACTCCTCAGTGACTTCTAATATCCTTATAATTTACAGTAGGGGATACATTATCCCTTATAATACATGATTGGTACCCAGAGTTCCCTGTATAACTCAGTCTGTGTCCTTGTACCTTTATAGACACAGAACTCCTCAGTGACTTCTAATATCCTTATAATTTACAGTAGGGGATACTATCCCTTATAATACATGAGTGGTACCCAGAGTTCCCTGTATAACTCAGCCTGTGTCCTTGTACCTTTATATAGACACAGAACTCCTCAGTGACTTCTAATATCCTTATATTTACAGTAGGAGATACATTATCCCTTATAATACATGAGTGGTACCACGAGTTCCCTGTATAACTCAGTCTGTTCCTTGTACCTTTATATAGACACAGAACTCCTCAGTGACTTCTAATATCCTTATAATTTACAGTAGGGATACATTATCCCTTATAATACAGAGTGGTACCCAGCGTTCCCTGTATAACTCAGTCTGTGTCCTTGTACCTTTATATGACACAGAACTCCTCAGTGACTTCAATATCCTTATAATTACAGTAGGGGATACATTATCCTTATAATACAGAGTGGTACCAGAGTTCCTGTATAACTCAGTCTGTGTCCTTGTACCTTTATATGGACACAGAATCCTCAGTGACTTCTAATATCCTTATAATTTACAGTAGGGGATACTATACCTTATAATACATTGTGTACCCAGAGTTCCCGGTATAACTCAGTCTGTGTCCTTGTACCTTTATAAGACACAGAACTCCTCAGTGACTTCTAATATCCTTATAATTTACAGTAGGGGATACTTATCCCTTATAAACATGAGTGGTACCCAGAGTTCCCTGTATAACTCAGTCTGTGTCCTTGTACCTTTAATAGACACAGAACTCCTCAGTGACTCTAATATCCTTATAATTTACAGTAGGGGATACATTATCCCTTAATACATGAGTGGTACCCAGAGTTCCCTGTATAACTCTCTGCGCCTTGTACCTTTATATGGACACAGAACTCCTCAGTGACTTTCTAATATCCTTATAATTTACAGTAGGGGATACATTATCCCTTAATACATGAGTGGTACCCAGAGTTCCCTGTATAACTCAGCCTGTGCCTTGTACCTTTATATAGACACAGAACTCCTCAGTGACTTCTAATATCCTTATAATTTACAGTAGGGGATACATTATCCCTTATAATACATGAGTGGTACCCAGAGTTCCCTGTATAACTCAGTCTGTCCTTGTACCTTTATATAGACACAGAACTCCTCAGTGACTTCTAATATCCTTATAATTTACAGTAGGGATACTTTATCCCTTATAATACATGAGTGGTACCCAGAGTTCCCTGTATAACTCAGTCTGTGTCCTTGTCCCTTTATATAGACACAGAACTCCTCAGTGACTTCTAATATCCTTATAATTTACAGTAGGGGATACATTTCCTTATAATACATGAGTGGTACCCAGAGTTCCCTGTATAACTCAGTCTGTGTCCTTGTACCTTTATATGGACACAGAACTCCTCAGTGATTTCTAATATCCTTATATTTACAGTAGGATCATTATCCCTTATAATACTGAGTGGTACCCAGAGTTCCCTGTATAACTCAGCCTGGTCCTTGTACCTTTATATGACACAAACTCCTCATTGACTTCTAATATCCTTATAATTTACAGTAGGGGATACATTATCCCTTATAATACATGAGTGGTACCCAGAGTTCCCTGATAACTCAGTCGTGTCCTTGTACCTTTATATAGACAACAGACCCTCAGTAAATCTAATATCCTTATAATTTACAGTAGGGGATCATTATCCCTTATAATACATGATGGTACCAAAGTTCCCTGTATAACTCAGTCTGTGTCCTTGTACCTTTATATAGACCAGAACTCCTCAGTGACTTCTAATATCCTTATAATTTACAGTAGGGGATACATTATCCCTTATAATACATGATGGTACCCAGAGTTCCCTGTATAACTCAGTCTGTGTCCTTGTACCTTTATATAAACCAGAACTCCTCAGTGACTTCTAATATCCTTATAATTTACAGTAGGGATACATTATCCCTTATAACATGAGTGGTACCCAGAGTTCCCTGTATAACTCAGTCTGTGTCCTTGTACCTTTATATAGACACAGAACTCCTCAGTGACTTCTAATATCCTATAATTACAGTAGGGGATACATTATCCCTTATAATACATGAGTGGTACCCAGATCCCTTATAACTCAGCTGTGTCCTTGTACCTTTATATAGACACAGAACTCCTCAGTGACTTCTAATATCCTTATAATTACAGTAGGGGATACATTATCCCTATAATACATGAGTGGTACCCGAGTTCCCTGTATAACTCAGCCTGTGTCCTTGTACCTTTATATGGACACAGACCTCCTCAGTGACTTCTAATATCCTATAATTTACAGTAGGGGATACATATCCCTTAAAATACATGAGTGGTACCCAGAGTTCCTGTAATACTCAGACTGTGTCCTTGTACCTTTATATAGACACAGAACTCCTCAGTGACTTCTAATATCCTATAATTTACAGTAGGGGATACATTATCCCTTAATACATGAGTGGTACCCAGAGTTCCCTGTATAACTCAGTCTGTGTCCTTGTACCTTTATATGGACACAGAACTCCTCAGTGACTTCTAATTCCTTATAATTTACAGTAGGGGATACATTATCATATAATACATGAGTGGTACCCAGAGTTCCCTGTATAACTCAGTCTGTGTCCTTGTACCTTTATATAACACAGAACTCCTCAGTGACTTCTAATATCCTTATAATTTACAGTAGGGGATACATTATCCCTTATAATACATGAGTGGTACCCAGAGTTCCCTGTATAACTCAGTCTGTGTCCTTGTACCTTTATATAGACACAGAACTCCTCAGTGACTTCTAATATCCTTATAATTTACAGTAGGGGATACATTATCCCTTATAATACATGAGTGGTACCCAGAGTTCCCTGTATAACTCAGTCTGTGTCCTTGTACCTTTATATAGACACAGAACTCCTCAGTGACTTCTAATATCCTTATAATTTACAGTAGGGGATACATTATCCCTTATAATACATGAGTGGTACCCAGAGTTCCCTGTATAACTCAGTCTGTGTCCTTGTACCTTTATATGACACGAACTCCTCAGTGACTTCTAATATCCTTATATTTACAGTAGGGGATACATTATCCCTTATAATACATGAGTGGTACCCAGAGTTCCCTGTATAACTCAGTCTGTTCCTTGTACCTTATATATACACAGAACCCTCAGTGACTTCTAATATCCTTATATTTACAGTAGGGGATACATTATCCTTATAATACATGAGTGGTACCCAGAGTTCCCTGTATAACTCAGTCTGTGTCCTTGTACCTTTATATGGACACAACTCCTCAGTGACTTCTAATATCCTTATAATTTACATAGGGATACATTATCCTTATAATACATGATTGGTACCCAGAGTTCCCTGTATAACTCAGTCTGTGTCCTTGTACCTTTATATAGACACAGAACTCCTCAGTTACTTCTAATATCCTTATAATTTACAGTAGGATACATTATCCCATATATACATGATGGTACCCAGAGTTCCCTGTATAACTCAGTCTGTGTCCTTGTAACTTTATATAAACAGAATCTCCCAGTGACTTCTAATATCCTATAATTTACAGTAGGGGATACATTATCCTTATAATACATGAGTGGTACCCAGAGTTCCCTGTATAACTCAGTCTGTGTCCTTGTACCTTTATATAGACACAGAACTCCTCAGTGACTTCTAATATCCTTATAATTTACAGTAGGGATACATTATCCCTTATAATACATGAGTGGTACCCAGAGTTCCCTGTAAACTCAGTCTGTGTCCTTGTACCTTTATATGACACAGAACCCCTCAGTGACTTCTAATATCCTTATAATTTACAGTAGGTATACATTATCCCTTATAATACATGAGTGGTACCCAGAGTTCCCTGTATAACTCAGTCTGTGTCCTTGTACCTTTATATAGACACAGAACTCCTCAGTGACTTCTAATATCCTTATAATTTACAGTACGTGGTGCATTATCTACTATATAATTTGCAATGTAGGATCCTTCTACATGAATAGATTGTAGGTGACAGGTGGTAGTTAGTACATATAACAGTTTGATATAAAGTGTAAATCTAATGTAATACACACCCGAGCAGAACCAGACCAGCTTGCGTATGATGAAGACGGACAGATAGATAAGGCCGTGGTTGGCCAAGCACATAATAATTTCCCAGAGTCACTTGCAGAAAGACCATCACAATATTGAATCAATGCTGTTCAGTAGATAATTCTATACAACATACTATGTAACAAATATAGAAAGGATCATAATGACACCCACACAGAATGTGGTCAGGTCTAGGACCAACTTTACCAATGGCCCCTTGAGTTTTGAATACCAGTGCTTATCATTTCCCTGTTAATGGTAGTGTCCAATAACATACATGTCTTGGGCAGACTGAGCTGCTAATGGGAATAGCAACTCACCCGGTCCTATAGCAAGGGTGGGCAATTCCATTTCACAGGGGGCCACATGAGAAACGTGGATTGCGGAGATGAGGTTCAACCCCATTCTCATTATAGAGATTGTAATTCATATCCCTGGTTCAATATATAACAGACGGTGTGTAATATCTAGTCCATCAGTTCAATTAATCATCATGATTGGGTCATCATTTGTTAAATAAAATATACTAAATAAAAATAAATTATTCAGCCTGAAAATCAATTTATATTATGATTAATATTATAGTATTGAGGGCCAGTCTGGGGCACCCAAAGGGCTGCATTTGGCCCCCGGGCCTTACTTTACCCAGGTCTGTCCTATAGGGAAAGGTACCGTGAGGTTTGATTAAAGACAATCTGAATTTATCATTTAGACCCAATCCATAGCTTGTAGTCACATCAGATGTGAGTTCTGTAGACTTGCTATTGGAAACCTTATATGATCCCCATCCTATAAATAAAAACTTACCTCTTGTTCTTCATATCCAAGTGACAATAAATCTTCAATGTTCTCTGTGGCAGGTATGAGTCTAACTTCCTCCTCATGTTTACCAGGTGGTAATTCAATGTGGGCTGGATCTGTGTCAGCCTATGAAGCTGGTCAATTTCTGGTTTGAGGGGCTGACATTTCTAAATGGAGGGAAAGGTAACATGTAACGTGGGAAAGGTAAGCAAGTAAAGAGGGAAAGGTAAGCAAGAAACGTGGGAAAGGTAAGCAAGTAACGTGGGAAAGGTAAGCAAGAAAAGAGAGAAAGGTAAGCAAGTAAAGTCGGAAAGGTAAGCAAGTAACATGGGAAAGGTAAGCAAGTAAAGTCGGAAAGGTAGCAGTAAGTCGAAAGGTAAGCAGTAAGTCGGAAAGGTAAGCAAGTAAGTGGGAAAGGTAAGCAAGTAAAGTCGGAAAGGTAAGCAAGTAAAGTCGGAAAGGTAAGCAAGTAAAGTCGGAAAGGTAAGCAAGTAAAGTCGAAGGTAAGCAAGTAAAGTGGGAAAGGTAAGCAAGTAAAGAGGGAAAGGTAAGCAAGAGGGAAATGTAAGCAAGTAAAGAGGGAAATGTAAGCAAGTAAAGAGGAAAGGTAAGCAAGTAAAGAGGGAAAGTTAGCAAGTAAAGAGGGAAAGGTAAGCAAGTAAAGAGGGAAAGGTAAGCAAGTGGGAAAGGAAAGCACGTAAAGAGGGAAAGGTAAGCAAGTAAAGAGGAAAGGTAAGCAAGTAAGAGGGAAAGGTAAGCAGTGGGAAAGGAAAGCACGTAAAGAGGAAAGGTAAGCAAGAGGGAAAGGTAAGCAAGTAAAGAGGGAAAGGTAAGCAAGTAAAGAGGGAAAGGTAAGCAAGTGGGAAAGGGAAAGCACGTAAAGAGGGAAAGGTGAGCACGTAAAGAGGGAAAGGTGAGCACGTAAAGAGGGAAAGGTGAGCACGTAAAGAGGGAAAGGTGAGCACGTAACATGGAAAAGGTAAGCAAGTAAAGAGGGAAAGGTGATCAAGTAAGTAAAAATGTGTTTAATTCAATATTTTCATTCAGTCCTTTTAGTTTATCACTTTGCATTTTAAAAATATATTTTTTGTTCCATTTTTCCCAGTTCATTCTGTAGATTACCTCCTCTATTCTCCTTAATTTTATCCAATACAAGAATTTCCTAACACTGAAGTCCCCTTGATGTTCCCCATATTATAAAACGTTATATAATTGTATATAACGTAATCTGCACATATTTACAACTAGCAAAATACCCGCGCTTCGCAGCGGAGATGTATTGAAATAACATTTTTAGTAAGAAAGCAATAATGTATCAAGATTGCTGTAATCACTCGGCACTTGATATATTAAAGAAAGACAATTCAATAAGCTTTACGATAATCCAACACTCATTAACTTTAATTTAATATTATATTTTTTATTCAACTACGAAATTTTGGTGAAAATAACCCCCACCACCCCTCCCCGTCCGCCCCTAATACCCCCCACTATTCCTCTCTGTCCACCCTCGAAACCCTTCCCCTTACACCTCAGCCAGTCCCCGCACACACCCTGAATTTTTGGTAAAAATCGGTCCAGCCGTTAGTGTGCAGGAGTTCAAAATTCTATTCCCCCCCCATTCACCCCCACCCTAAAAAAATATTTTGTTAACCTTTTCCTGGTAAAGGAGTATATGCATTCCAAATTTGGTTGAAATCGGACCAACCAGTCTGTGCAATGTCAGATACTCACCGTTACAGGTGCAATGTCAGATACTCACCGTTACAGGTGGAATGTCGAAACGAAACCTGCTTAACTTTTGTAAGTAAGGTGCAATGAATGAGCCTGCCAAATTTAAGCCGTCTGCCTCCACGGCAAGTTGTAGAATTAGTGATGAGTGAGTGAGTGAGTGAGGGCTTTGCCTTTTATTAGTATAGATTGACCACATAGGGACATGCCACATAATTTGTTCCCCTTTAAATCCTGCTAATCCCCCATTTTACCCATTTTTCTCAATTCCGTAGAGACTACTATGTTTTAAATAATCCTGGGCTTTTTAAAAATAATTTAGTAACAGAGCTATTTATTTCTTTGTCCCCTAGTAAAATATTCCCTTTGTTTCTTTATTAATCCTGCTACTTTCTTACTCTCCTGCCCATAATGAAATATAAATGTTTTTTTCTTTCAAATTGCTTTTCTTCCTCTACCACTTGCTGTAAACATATTCTGTCCCATCAATAAAGCATTTTGTTTTAAATACTGCCTCCCTTTCAAAACCAAACAATTCCTTCTTTCTCTTAACATCTTTCCTTTTGGTACATTTTTTAACCATTGTTTTTTGTGACAACTTCTATTATCAATATATGTATTCATATCTGTTGCTTTAAAAAAAAAGGTTTTGTGATTAATTTCTAATTTACTAACATTATATCCCCCAAAAATTCATTCATTCAGTGCCCTGGAATTTCAAACTCATGGATACGTAATTCAAATACTTAATTCAAATACGTAATTCAAATACAGTTCCTCCCTGTTCTCCTAAAATAAAACAATGTATACCTCAATATTTTTGGTAAATGACATTTATCGTTTACCAAAATATAATAATAATAATCCCCCGGGAAGACCGATTATATTGGAAATTAGCTTTCTGACTGCTAAGGTGTCTAACAAGACAGCATATCTTACAGATGACATGGAGTTTTTGAAAGCACAGTAATTAAAAACTATCAGGATTATTCAATAAAAGTTCTTATCATTTAAATTGGTGCTAATTTTGCTCCAACCAATCAGATGTAAGCTTTCAAATGTTAAATAAGATCTGATTGGTTGGGGCAAAATTAGCACCATTTTAAACGATAAGAACTTTTATTGAATCTCCCTGTATGAATGGAAACAAGGACACATGGCAACACTAGATGTCACCTCTCTTTATTCCTATACCTCACATGGAAGGGATTGAAGCCTGTGGCTATTTTCTAAAGAAATCTAGTAAATATGATGCAGAAGTAGTAGCGTTTTTAAAACAACTATGCATTAAATGTATTTTTTTTTCATAATCTGTTTACCTGTGAGGGGCATATACTATCCCCAAACAACTGGGACTGCAATGGGGATGACATTTGCACCTAGTTATGCAGGGTTATTCACGGGAAGATCAGAAGAATGTTACATTTGGAATAACCCGTTTATGCAGACTATTACATATAGGAAAATCTCCCAATGATAGGGTATATATATTTTTTCTCTTAACGTAAAGTACTGAAATTGACAATTAAAATAACGATATATAACTTCCCACGTAATTCCTAAATAAAGATAAAACTGTTTGATACCTTTTGTATCTGATTGGAGTATTTCTCTCCCTAGGTAAATCCCACTGAGCATGTCTGAGATCAGTGAGCTAGGCGAGGGACAGTAAAGCAGAGATTGCGCGTATGTTTCCTTCATACGTGCGATCAGCTGTTTAAAAATGGCTGGTCGCTGCACAGATCTTGGAGTCTGTGTTGTTCTTCGTGGAGGGAGGAGGGAGTCTGGGGCCCAGCCTCCAAACTCGCAGGGGGGCCCAGGCCCCTTCAGGTACGCCCATGAGTGCACAGCTTGTATAAGTTTCAATTTGCTGTCCCCTCAGAATACATACCGCCATTAATATAAACCACTGATAAAAAAAAGTGAGTACACCCCTAAGTGAAAAATGGCTAGTGTGCCCTAAGTTTTATTTTGCGTGGTCACCATTATTTTCCAGCACTACCTTAACTCCCTTGAGCATGGAGTTCACTAGAGCTTCACAGGTTGTCACTGGAATCATCTTCTACTCCTAAGTTGCGGACTAGTGGATGTTATAGACCTTCCCTTTGAGGATGCCCCACAGATACTCAATAGGGTTTAGGTCTGGAGACAGGCAGTGGTCCTCATGATGGTGTGTTTGGGGTGATTATCATGTTGGAATAGTGACATGCCTCTGATGAATGTTTGTATATTCATAATAAAGCTATTATCAGACAAGAAGGATTCTGTGCGTTTTGGTCTGCAGTTCCCTATGGACAGTGGAATATTGTACATACTGCCTTGTCCCCAGTTTCTGAAGGGGATCATGCTCTGCTTCAGTATGTCACAGTACATGTTGGCATTCATGGTTCCCTCAATGAACTGTAGCTCCCCAGTGCTGGCAATACCCATGATGTAGCCCCAAACCATCAAAGTTCCTCCACCACCATGCTTGACTGTAGGAAAGACACTTGTCTTTGTTCTCCTCACCTGGTTAACCATAAACACTTGACACCACACGTACACTTATGTTGGTCTCATCCGCCCACAGGACACGGTTCCAGTAATCCATGACCTTAGTCTTATTGTCTTCTGCAAACTGTTTACGGGTTTTCTGGTCCCTGATCTTTAGAAGAGGATTCCTTCTGGGACCACAGCCATGCAGACCAATGATGCAGTGTGTGATGTATGGTCTGAGCAATGACCACCCCTTTAACCTCTGCAGTAATGGTGGCAAAGACAAACTCTGGGTATGACCCTGAGCACGTACACTCAACCTCTGTGGTCGTCCATGGCGAGGCCTGTTCTGAGAGGAACCTGTCCTGTTAAACCGATTATGGTCTTAGCCATTGTACTGCAGGTTCTCACCCAGAAGGGACACTAAACGCCCTCAGTTTTATCTTCTCTAAATAACACAATCTGCAAACCCGTTTATTTGAAATAATTTATTTTAAAACCCGTTTGTTTGAAAATGCCGACAGCCAACATTTCCTACTGTGATTTGAACCTTTATCAAGCCAAACCTATATACATGCGATCTGGTGAGGCTGTTTGTAGTCACTAATATTTGGTTCCTCAGGATGTCATTCTCCTTCCTGACACTAGATGGTGGCACCAGCACACTTTACCCCACAGCCAATCCTGCGCTGTCTCTGCCACACACATATTTATAGCCCTGTAACCCAATGCCATAAAGATTAAGGCTTCACTCCCACTGCCCTGGGGCTTACGCTGCTCAGAATGAAGCTTTTATTCTTTCCTATCCCACCCAGGACTACCTCAGCCCCCCTAGTCAATGTCCCTTCCAGTCAGGGGTCCCATTCACCCTGGGACCATCACCTCAACATAGCAAGGTTCCTGTCTGCCCCCATACACAGGATCCTCCACAGGCCTGGCACTGTTTGGCCCATTTGAGCCCTAATATTTTTCTATTTTATTTAAGTGTCTGGAATTTCTCTAGAAGAGTCTTGTTTGGATCCAGCCACGTGAACGAATTTTGCAGCACTGCCCCCAATTAACTGTGTAACGGCCCCTTGGAATAAACCATCACCAGTCAACACTGGGGTAACCCGTGGAACTGCCATGGAGCTCAACCTTCAGCCATATTTATAAAGCCGCGGTATCGCTTTTTACCGATACAGCGGGTTAGTTCATTTGCCATCGCGGTCGTACGTTCAAGATCGAATGTTCGTTAATTAACAATCGTTGGATCGATAGTAAACTACCGCAATGCTATTCTATGGGGATCGTAAATTTATGATCCTTAAACCGATCGTTAATCTCGGATTGGTTAACGATCGCAAATGTACGATACTGATCATTAAAGTCGCGGTATCGCTAAAAATGTGAATTGATTAAATAACTGTAAAGCGATGCGGACTAAATAAATAAAATACATACAATACATAATTCCCTAGGCTGTTATTGGTATATAACGACGTCTTCAGTGCAAAATACCAACACGCTGGTATTGCCTGTAAACGGCTGCTGTGGTTTTTACATCGGTGGCTGTAGCCATGAATGACCAATAATGTTTATTGGTTTATAAATTTATGGGTTTAAATTGATCCTATTGGTTATTACAAGTCATGTGATAGGAGAGATACAATGTTAAAATGACACACAAGGTCCAATTCTCTGATATATTCCTATAGACAGTACCGGGTCCATGTTATCTGTAAGTGTCATGTCCGTGGCATGTTACCTGTATGTGTAGCAGCATGTCCATGGCATGTTACCTGTAGGTGTAGTGCCATTTTACCTGTATGTGTAGCGACATGTCCGTGGCATGTTAACTGAATGTGTAGCAACATGTCAGTGGCATGTTACCTGTATGTGTAGCAGCATATCAGTGGCATGTTACCTGTATGTGTAGCAGTATGTCCGTGGCATGTTACATGTAGGTGTAGCAGCATGTCCATGGCATGTTACCTGTAGGTGTAGTGACATTTTACCTGTATGTGTAGCGACATATTACCTGTATGGGAAGTGACATATCCGTAGCATGTTACCTGTATGTGTAGCAACATATCGGTGGCATGTTACCTGTAGTTCAATGTCTATATAAGCAACAGTTACTACATTACCTGTATATGTAGTGACATGTACGTTGCATGTTTCCTGTAGGTATAGCAACATGTCTGTGGCATGTTACCTGTATGTGTAGTGACATTTTACCTGTATGTTTAATGACATGTCCATGGCATATTACCTTTATGTATAGTGACATGTCTGTGGCATGTTACCTGTGGATATGTGATGGGCACTTTTACCTGTAGAGACAAGGAGGTTATCAGTGAATTCCATCTGTACAGTCAGTGGGGGAGGTTGAACATATGTTAGTGCAGCCCCAGGGGAATTTCTGACTCCCATTAATTTCTTCCCTTGCTCCCAATAAAGTGCATTGTAATGCTGGGCAGTATAGTGGCTCAGTGGTTAGCACTGATCCCTTGCAGCATTGAGGTCCTGAGTTCGATTCCACCCTTGGACACATCTGCAAGGAGTTTGTATTTTCTCCCCGTGCTTGCGTGGGTTTCCTCCAGGCACTCCGGTTTCCCCCACAATCATAAAGACGTACTGATAGGTTGTATGTGTCAAATAAATGTGCTTAGATTGTAAGCTCTTCGGGGCAGGGCCTGATTTAAGTGTATCCATGTCATTGTAAAGTGCTACGAAGATGTTGGCGCTATATAAATCCACAATAATTATAGTAGCTGGGTAGGTATTGTACCACATGCTAATCAGAGTGGCCATCAGGGCATACTGGGAAATGTAGTTCAGGTTGCACAGCCCTCCTGCTTTGCGTGGGGCCCCCTGCAGTGTGTGTCTGTGTATTCCTGTGTATGTGTTGTGGATACTGTTGTCAGCCTGTCTGTGAGTCACACTCTGGTATGAGGGTCTTGTTAGCATTTGTGTGTACAGCTGGGATACAGATGGTGTTTCACAACAGGCCCGACCCCCCCCCCCACAAACACACTACTGTTAACTCTCTAATGGCCAGACAACCCCCTATACACACTGTTAACTTCAGACCCCCCTATACACACTGTTAACCTCAGACCCAACTACACACACTGTTAACTTCAGACCCCCCTACGCAAACTGTTAACTTCAGAACCCCCTACACACACTGTTAACTTCAGACCCCCCTACACACACTGTTAACTTCAGACCCCCCTACACACTGTTAACTTCAGACCCCCCTACACACTGTTAACTTCATGGACGTGTGTCTTTATATAACCTCCAATACTATGTTACTATGTAACTGTTATACAGACATTATGGGTAGTGTATAAAGACATACATCCATCTAGTCCAACCTTTATACCCTACCCATAATGTCTGTATAACAGTTACATAGTAACATAGTATTGGAGGTTATATAAAGACACACGTCCATCTATACACACAGATCATGGTTGCTTCTTCAGAAAAATCTGATAAAAATGTAAAGTATCTGTTAGTAAATGTGGTAAGGCCGTGCCATGGCAGTATTGCAAGTATCTGTTAGTAAATGTGGTAAGGCCGTGCCATGGCAGTATTGCATTTTTTTTGACTGGCAGACTAAAATTAGCTTATTGATTGGTAGTCTGTTAAATTGGATTGTGTGTTCTGGGCGTTAGACCGGTGTTCTTGGATGTAGGATTGGACCATGTGCCAGAAAGGGATGTCTAAGTGGGGTCCCTGTAATTAGGGCTGTGGCAATGAACTTGAGACTATGTTGGACTGGTTAACCTGGCTGTATGACTGCGCTGTGTATCCAGAACATGTAACATGAATGGTGAAATCCCGTCTCTTACCTACAGGGCGGCGAATGGACCTGCTGGAGAAGTTTCTGTACCAAAAGTTTAGGTAAGAGAATTTGAGTGGTAATTGTTGGATCCTTATTTACAATAATAATAATAATAATGAAATGAATAGAAATATTGATAATGAATGAATTATTCCTTCCCTTCTCTCTGTACAATGGTCACACCTTCTCTCTGTTCACTGAGAATTGAGACCCATTTTCCAGCTGCTGTCCATATGTTCTGATTCCCCTGCTCCCCACACTCTTTCTACCCTCCTGCTCATTGTTATCCCCCCACACTGGGTACAAGGTCAGGTACTGGGGATCCACAGTCCCTTTACCTGGGGGAGCTTTGCACAGGACGTGGTGGTCTCCTGTACAGACAGATTAACTTCCCACCCCCCTCCTATGTTTTCTGGACTGACTGCAGCCGGATTGGAGCCTGCGGATCTGCTTCCTATTAACTTCTCAGAAACAGAACAATTTTGCCTTTTGTGTGATGGAGAGAAATAAAGGGACCAGGTAAAACCAGGCACAGGAAAGTGTAAGAGACGAGGAAGGGGGGGGCGGGGAGGGGGGGGGGGGCTGAGTAAACCTGGTTCTAATTTGTACTCACTATAGGATTCATCACAATATTCCACACTGTGCATTACTCATGGCACCTACTGGATTCCCAGACAGCCCAGTGGTATAATCAGATTGGCAGCTCCTTCCTTATGTCTGGAGGGTCCCTTATCTGTGCGCCGGATAGCACGGTGACAATCTGCTTCCTTTACTGTCTGTCCTCTCGCTTTAACGCTAATGTGTATGCAAATAGCCATTGCTTTAGATTAAGATAGCCCTTTAAAGGGGAAGTGTGAGGTAAATTATATTTTTCTGATTTGTCGCCATTTAAACATTGTGGCAGTTGCCTTTCTTAGTGATCCCTATAATGTTTACAATGAGAGAATTGACACTGTGGGGGCAGTGCTGTATGGGATGAATTAGAGTGAATCCCATGCTATCAATGTCGGCTTAACGTGGGGTTTTCACTAATTCAGCGGTGGATGGGCAGTTTCCAAACATCACGGTGTAGTCCATAAAGGATGAGTAGGTTTTGCACTAACATATATCACTTTCCAATGGAGGCGTAAACCGCACAACGTATATCGGGCCGGGATTCCCGCCATGCAGTTTGTTTTGCAAAGGGATTTACAGCATGACGGGATCACGGTTGTATTACCCACAGTGCTCGCCTTTCTATCAGATATTCCCAGTGTGGCAATCCGCTCCCTCTAACCCACAGTGCTCGCCTTTCTATCAGATATTCCCAGTGTGGCAATCGGCTCCCTCTAACCCCACAGTGCTCGCCTTTCTATCAGATATTCCCGTGTGTCAATATCGCTCCCCTACACCCACAGTGCTTCCGTCCGGCCTTCTATCAGATATTCCCAGTGTGGCAATCGGCCTCCCTCTAACCCACAGTGCTCGCCTATTCTATCAGATATCCCAGTTGTGGCAATCGGCTCCCTCTAACCCCACAGTGCTCGCCTTTCTATCAGATATTCCCATGTGGCAATCGCTCCCTCTACCCCCACAGTGCTCGCCTTTCTATCAAGATATTCCCAGTTTGGCAATCGCTCCCTCTAACCCCACGTGCTCGCCTTTCTATCAGATATTCCCAGTGTGGCAATCGGCTCCCTCTAACTACCCACAGTGCTCGCCTTTCTATCAGATATTCTCCAGTGTGGCAATCGGCTCCCTCTAACCCCACAGTGGCTCGCCTTTCTATCAGATATTCCCAGTGTGGCAATCGCTCCCTCTACCACCCCACAGTGCTCGCCTTTCTATCAGATATTCCCAGTGTGGCAATCGGCTCCCTCTAACCCCACAGTGCTCGCCTTTCTATCAGATATTCCCAGTGTGGCAATCGGCTCCCTCTAACCCCACAGTGCTCGCCTTTCTATCAGATATTCCCAGTGTGGCAATCCGCTCCCCTCTAACCCACAGTGCTCGCCTTTCTATCAGATATTCCCCATGTGGCAATCCGCTCCCTCTAACCCACAGTGCTCGCCGCCTTTCTATCAGATATTCCCAGTGTGGCAATCCGCTCCCTCTAACCCCAGTGCTCGCCTTTCAATCAGATATTCCCAGTGTGGCAATCGGCTCCCTCTAACCCCACAGTGCTCGCCTTTCTATCAGATATTCCCAGTGTGGCAATCCCCTCCCTCTAACCCACATGCTCGCCTTTCTATCAGATATTCCCAGTGGTGCATATCGCTCTCCTCTAACCCACAGTGCTCGCCTTGCTCTATCAGATATTCCCAGTGTGGCAATCGGCTCCCTCTAACCCCAACAGTGCTCGCCTTTCTATCAGATATTCCCAGTGTGGCAATCCGCTCCCTCTACCCACAGTGCTCGCCTTTTCTATCAGATATTCCCAGTGTGGCAATCGGCTCCCTCTAACCCCACATGCTCGCCTTTCTTCATCAGAATATTCCCAGTGTGGCAATCGCTCCCTCTAACCCCACAGTGCTCGCCTTTCTATCAGATATTCCCGTGTGGCAATCGGCTCCCCTCTAACCCCACAGTGCTCGCCTTTCTATCAGATATTCCCAGTGTGGCAATCCTCCTCCCTCTAACCCCACAGTGCTCGCCTTTCTATCAGATATTCCCAGTGTTGGCAATCCGCTTCCCTCTAACCCCACAGTGCTCCGCCTTTCTATCAGATATTCCCAGTGTTGCAATCCGCTCCCTCTAACCCCACAGTGCTTCGCCTTTCTATCAGATATTCCCAGTGTGGCAATCCGCTCCTCCTCAACCCCACAGTGCTCTCGCCTTTCTATCAGATATTCCCAGTGTGGCAATCCGCTCCCCTCAACCCCACATGCTGCTCGCCTTTCTATCAGATATTCCCAGTGTGGCAATCCGCTCCCTCTAACCCACAGTGCTCGCCTTTCTATCAGATATTCCCAGTGTGCAATCGGCTCCCTCTAACCCCACATGCTCGCCTTCTATCTATCAGATATTCCCATTGTGGCAATCCGCTCCCTCTAACCCACAGTGCTCGCCTTTCTATCAGATATTCCCAGTGTGGCAATCGGCTCCCTCTACCCCCACAGTGCTCGCCTTTCTATCAGATATTCCCAGGTGGCAATCCGCTCCCTCTAACCCCACAGTGCTCCGCCTTTCTATCAGATATTCCCATGTGGCAATCGCTCCCTCTACCCCACAGTGCTCGCCTTTCTATCAGATATTCCCGTGTGGCAATCCTCCCTCTAACCCCACAGTGCTCGCCTTTCTATCAGATATTCCCAGTGTGGCAATCGGCTCCCTCTAACCCCACAGTGCTCGCCTTTCTATCAGATATTCCCAGTGTGGCAATCGGCTCCCTCTAACCCCACAGTGCTCGCCTTTCTATCAGATATTCCCAGTGTGGCAATCGGCTCCCTCTAACCCCACAGTGCTCCGCCTTTCTATCAGATATTCCCAGTGTTGGCAATCGCTCCCTCTAACCCCACAGTGCTCGCCTTCTATCAGATATTCCCAGTGTGGCAATCGGCTCCCTCTAACCCCACAGTGCTCGCCTTTCTATCAGATATTCCCAGTGTGGCAATCGGCTCCCTCTAACCCCACAGTGCTCGCCTTTCTATCAGATATTCCCAGTGTGCAATCGCTCCCTCTAACCCCACAGTGCTCGCCTTTCTATCAGATATTCCCAGTGTGGCAATCCGCTCCCTCTAACCCCACATGTGCTCGCCCTTTCTATCAGATATTCCCAGTGTGGCAATCGCGTCCCTCTAACCCCACAGTGCTCGCCTTTCTATCAGATATTCCCAGTGTGGCAATCGGCTCCCTCTACACCCACAGTGCTCGCCTTTCTATCAGTATCCCAGTGTGGCAATCGGCTCCCTCTAACCCCACAGTGCTCGCCTTTCTATCAGATATTCCCAGTGTGGCAATCGGCTCCCCTCTAACACCCCACAGTGCTCTCGCCTTTCTATCAGATATTCCCAGTGTGGCAATCGGCTCCCTCTAACCCCACAGTGCTCGCCTTTCTATCAGATTTCCCCAGTGTGGCAATCGCTCCCTCTAACCCCACAGTGCTCGCCTTTATCCAGATATTCCCATTGTGGCAATCGGCTCCCTCTAACCCCACAGTGCTCGCCTTTCTATCAGATATTCCCAGTGTGGCAATCGCTCCCTCTAACCCCACGTGCTCGCCTTTCTATCAGATATTCCCAGTGGTGGCAATCGGCTCTCCCTAACCCCACAGTGCTCTCGCCTTTCTATCAGATATTCCCAGTGTGGCAATCGGCTCCCTCTAACCCCACAGTGCTCGCCTTTCTATCAGATATTCCCATGTGTGGCAATCGGCTCCCTCTAACCCCACAGTGCTCGCCTTTCTATCAGATATTCCCAGTGTGGCAATCGGCTCCCCTCTAACCCACAGTGCTCGCCTTTCTATCAGATATTCCCATGTGGCAATCGGCTCCCTCTAACCCCACAGTGCTCGCCTTTCTATCAGATATTCCCAGTGTGGCAATCGGCTCCCCTAACCCCACAGTGCTCGCCTTTCTATCAGATTTCCCAGTGTGGCAATCGCTCCCTCTAACCCACAGTGCTCGCCTTTCTATCAGATATTCCCAGTGTGGCAATCGGCTCCCTCTAACCCCCACAGTGCTCGCCTTTCTATCAGATATTCCCAGTGTGGCAATCGCTCTCCCTCTAACCCCACAGTGCTCGCCGTTTCTATCAGATATTCCCAGTGTGGCAATCGGCTCCCTCTAACCCCACAGTGCTCGCCTTTCTATCAGATTTCCCAGTGTGGCAATCGGCTCCCCTCTAACCCCACAGTGCTCGCCTTTCTATCAGATTCCCAGTGTGGTGGCAATCGGCTCCCTCTAACCCCACAGTGCTCGCCTTTCTATCAGATATTCCCATGTGGGCAATCGCTCCCTCTAACCCCAGCTGCTCGCCTTTCTATCAGATATTCCAGTTGGCAATCGGCTCCCTCTAACCCCACAGTGCTCGCCTTTCTATCAGATATTCCCAGTGGTGGCAATCTCCCTCTAACCCCACAGTGCTCGCCCTTTCTATCAGATATTCCCAGTGTGGCAATCGGCTCCCTCTAACCCCACAGTGCTCGCCTTTCTATCAGATATTCCCGTGTGGCAATCGGCTCCCTCTAACCCCACGTGCTCCGCCTTTCTATCAATATTCCCAGTGTGGCAATCGGCTCCCTCTAACCCCACAGTGCTCGCCGCCTTTCTAACAGATATTCCCAGTGTGGCAATCGGCTCCCTCTAACCCCACAGTGCTCCGCCTTTCTATCAGATATTCTCCCAGTGTGGCAATCGCTCCCTCTAACCCCACAGTGCTCGCCTTTCTATCAGATATTCCCAGTGTGGCAATCGCTCCCTCTAACCCCACATGCTCGCCTTTCTATCAGATATTCCCAGTGTGGCAATCGCTCCCTCTAACCCCACATGCTCGCCTTTCTATCAGTATTCCCAGTGTGGCAATCGGCTCCCTCTAACCCCACAGTGCTCGCCTTTCTATCAGATATTCCCAGTGTGGCAATCGGCTCCCTCAACCCCCACGTGCTCGCCTTCTTATCAATTCCCAGTGTGCCTCGGCTCCCTCTAACCCCACAGTGCTCGCCTTTCTATCAGATATTCCCAGTGTGGCAATCGGCTCCCTCTAACCCCACAGTGCGCTTCGCCTTTCTATCAGATATCCCAGTGTGGCAATCGCTCCCTCTAACCCCACAGTGCTCGCCTTTCTATCAGATATTCCCAGTGTGGCAATCGGCTCCCTCTAACCCCACAGTGCTCGCCTTTCTATCAGATATTCCCAGTGTGGCAATCGCTCCCTCTACAACCCCACAGTGCTCGCCTTTCTATCAGATATTCCCAGTGTGGCCAATCCGCTCCCTCTAACCCCACAGTGCTCGCCTTTCTATCAGATATCCCAGTTGTGGCAATCGCTCGCCTCTAACCCCACAGTGCTCGCCTTTCTATCAGATTTCCCATGTGGCAATCGGCTCCCCTCTAACCCCACAGTGCTCGCCTTTCTATCAGAATATTCCCAGTGTGGCAATCGGCTCCCTCTAACCCCACAGTGCTCGCCTTTCTATCAGATATTCCCAGTGTGGCAATCCGCTCCCTCTAACCCCACAGTGCTCGCCTTTCTATCAGATATTCCCAGTGTGGCAATCGGCTCCCTCTAACCCCACAGTGCTCGCCTTTCTATCAATATTCCCTGTGGCAATCGGCTCCCTCTAACCCCACAGTGCTCGCCTTTCTATCAGATATCCCCCAGTGTGGCAATCGCTCCCCTCTAACCCCAGTGCTCGCCTTTCTATCAGATATTCCCAGTGTGGCAATCCGCTCCCTCTAACCCCACAGTGCTCGCCTTTCTATCAGATATTCCCAGTGTGGCAATCGGCTCCCTCTAACCCCACAGTGCTCGCCTTTCTATCAGATTCCCAGTGTGGCAATCGGCTCCCTCTAACCCCACAGTGCTCGCCTTTCTATCAGATCCCGTGTGGCAATCGGCTCCCCTAACCCACACGTGCTCGCCTTTCTATCAGATATTCCCAGTGTGGCAATCGGCTCCCTCTAACCCCACAGTGCTCGCCTTTCTATCTATCAGATATTCCCAGTGTGGCAATCGGCTCCCTCTATAACCCCACAGTGCTCGCCTTTCTATCAGATATTCCCAGTGTGGCAATCGGCTCCTCTAACCCCACATGTGCTCGCCTTTCTATCAGATATTCCCAGTGTGGCAATCGCTCCCTCTAACCCCACAGTGCTCGCCTTTCTATCAGATATTCCCAGTGTGGCAATCGGCTCCCTCTAACCCCACAGTGCTTCGCCTTTTCTATCAGTATTCCCAGTGTGGCAATGCGCCCTCTAACCCCACAGTGTCCTCCCTTTCTATCAGATATTCCCAGTGTGGCAATCGCTCCCTCTAACCCCACAGTGCTCGCCTTTCTATCAGAATTTCCCAGTGTGCCAATCCGCTCCCTCTAACCCCACATGCTCGCCTTTCTATCAATATTCCCAGTGTGGCAATACCGCTCCCTCTAACCCCACAGTGCTCCCTTTTTCTATCAGTATTCCCCAGTGGCATCGGCTCCCTCTAACCCACAGTGCTCGCCTTTCTATCAGATATTCCCGTGTGCAATCGGCTCCCCTAACCCACAGTGCCGCCTTTCTATCAGATATTCCCAATGGTGGCAATCGCTCCCCTAACCCCACAGTGCTCGCCTTCTATCAGATATTCCCAGTGTGGCAATCGCTCCCTCTAACCCCACAGTGCTCGCCTTTCTATCAATATTCCCAGTGTGGCAATTGGCTCCCCTCTAACCCCAAACAGTGCTCGCCTTTCTCATAGATATTCCCAGTGTGGCAATCCGCTCCTCCTCAACCCCACAGTGCTCGCCTTTCTATCAGATATTCCCAGTGTGGCAATCGGCTCCCTCTAACCCCACAGTGCTCGCCTTTCTATCAGATATTCCCAGTGTGGCAATCGGCTCCCTCTAACCCCACAGTGCTCGCCTTTCTATCAGATATTCCCAGTGTGGCAATCCGCTCCCTCTAACCCACAGTGCTCGCCTTTCTATCAGATATTCCCAGTGTGGCAATCCGCTCCCTCTAACCCCACAGTGCTCGCCTTTCTATCAGATATTCCCAGTGTGGCAATCGGCTCCCTCTAACCCCACAGTGCTCGCCTTTCTATCAATATTCCCATTGTGGCAATCGGCTCCCTCGTACCCACATGTCTCGCCTTTCTATCAGATATTCCCAGGTGCGCAATCCGCTCCCTCTAACCCCACAGTGCTCGCCTTTCTATCAGATATTCCCAGTGTGGCAATCCGCTCCCTCTAACCCCACAGTGCTCGCCTTTCTATCAGATATTCCCAGTGTGGCAATCCGCTCCCTCTAACCCCACAGTGCTCGCCTTTCTATCAGATATTCCCAGTGTGGCAATCGCTCCCCTCTAACCCCACTATGCTCGCCTTTCTATCAGATATCCCAGTGTGGCAATCCGCTCGCCTCTAACCCACAGTGCTCGCCTTTCTATACAGATATTCCCATGTGGCAATCGGCTCCCTCTAACCCCACAGTGCTCGCCTTTCTATCAGATATTCCCAGTGTGGCAATCCGCTCCCTCTAACCCCACAGTGCTCGCCTTTCTATCAGTATTCCCCAGGTGGCCACGTCTCCTCATATCCCTACCCCATAACCCCACGTGCCTCGCCTTTCTATCATAATTCCCAGTGTGGCAATCCTGCTCCCTCTAACCCCACAGTGCTCGCCTTTCTATCAGATTTCCCAGTGTGGCAATCGCTCCCTCTAACCCCACAGTGCTCGCCTTTCTATCAGATATTCCCAGTGTGGCAATCGGCTTCCCTCTAACCCCACAGTGCTCGCCTTTCTATCAGATATTTCCCTGTGTGGCAAGCCGCTCCCCTAACCCCACAGTGCTCGCTTTCTATCAGAAATCCCCAGTGTGGCAATCCGCTCCCTCTAACCCCACAGTGCTCGCCTTTCTATCAGATATTCCCAGTGTGGCAATCGCTCCCTCTAACCCCACAGTGGCTCGCTTTCTATCAGATTCCCCAGTTGCCAATCGGCTCCCTCTAACCCCACAGTGCTCCCTTTCTATCAGATTCCCAGGTGGCAATCCGCTCCCTCAACCCCACATGCCTCGCCTTTCTATAATATTCCCAGTGTGGCAATCGGCTCCCTCTAACCCCACAGTGCTCGCCTTTCTATCATAGATATCCAGTGTGGCAATCCGCTCCCTCTAACCCCACAGTGCTCGCCTTTCTATCAGATATTCCCAGTGTGGGCAATCGCTCAATCCGCTCCCTCTAACCCACAGTGCTCGCCTTTCATCATATATTCCCAGTGGCAATCGCTCCCTTAACCCACAGTGCTCGCCTTTCTATCAGATATTCCCAGTGTGGCAATCGGCTCCCTCTAACCCCACAGTGCTCGCCTTTCTATCAGATATCCCAGTGTGGCAATCGCTCCTCTAACCCCAAGTGCTCGCCTTTCTATCAGATATTCCCAGTGTGGCAATCGGCTCCCTCTAACCCCACAGTGCTGGCTCGCCTTTTCTATCAGATATTCCCAGTGTGGCAATCGGCTCCCTCTAACCCCACAGTGCTCGCCTTTCTATCAGATTCCCAGTGTGGCAATCGGCTCCCTCTAACCCCACAGTGCTCGCCTTTCTATCAGATATTCCCAGTGTGGCAATCGGTCTGGGCCGCTCTAAAAGACCCCACAGTGCTCGCCTTTCTATCAGATATTCCCAGTGTGGCAATCGGCTCCCTCTAAGGCTTAGTACGGACGTTAGATAATTGTCTCTGGAACATACGTTTAATAAACAATTAAGATTGCCTGTAACAGACAGTTGCCTTTTCAGTGGCCGTGCAACCTGTTCTTTTTTTTAATGGAAAGGAGAACGATCTGGAGAACTAACCCCAGACAGAATATTGTAGGTTCGGTCCCTGACATAGTGAACAAATGACTGATCGGCATTGGTAAGGAACTGTACGCACGCTAGATGGTCAGACTGGTAGGTCGTCCACTGGCCACTTTGACCACCAATTATCTAACGTCTGTACTGGGCTTATGCTGCGCCTGCAGACAAGACACACGGAGCCCGTACACACAATATCACAACTGATTTAATGCAGTGCGGAACGTAGCACACACAGTTCATTCTATATCCAACCAGATATTGTTTTATTACACACACAGCTAATTACAGCAATGTCGCATTAGCACAGAGAGATACAATGTGATTGGTCAGCTCCTCACGCCGCACTGAGCATGTCTGACAGAGTGGCTTGGGGAGGACTTGACTTTACACGGGTGAATCTCTGGGTAGGAATCACAAGTTAAATATCCACAATGCTGACTGCGGTAGTAAATACCGATACTGCGCCGTATCGCCAATAAGTGGCTTTAGCTGTTTTATTTGATTGTGTCCATAGCCATGACTGTGGGTAATTTGCCACCAATATAAGCTGAACTGGTAATTGCTGACAATGCAGGTTTAAGTCCCTAGACCTTCAGTAGAATCTTCACAATCCCATCAGGTTTCCCGTTACCCTTTCCTCCCGGTAATGAATCCGTCGTAACCCTCAATGTCCCACTTTGTTTCTAGTAAAGAAAATCACTGATGAATGGATTGTCCGGCCCCGGAGCCAGATGGCCACTTATCAACCACCAAAGAGACTACAAGGTGGAAGGGTTTTCTTACCCAGGAAACCGCAGCCTTCCAAGTGAGTTCTGACGGCGCTGCCTGGGCTGTGAGTATCTTACCGCATGTCACATATGGAACGATGTTTCAAATACAGTTAATGACTGTGTGTGTGAATGTACAGCAATAGTGCCCCCCTACCAACATATCAGTATTAGTAACGATGGGTATTTTACCGATAATAAACCCGCGGTATCAGACCTTCCAATAGTGCCCCCAGTACCAACCCATATCAGTATTAGAACGATGGGTATTTTACCGATAATAATAAACCCTGTGTATCAGACCTCCAATAGTGCCCCCATACCAACATATCGGTATTAGTAACGATCTGTATTTTACCGATAATAAACCCGCGGTATCAGACCTTCCAATAGTGCCCCCTTACCAACATATCGGTATTAGTAACGATCGGTATTTTAACCGATAATAAACCCGCGGTATCAGACCTTCCAATAGTGCCCCCATACCAACATATCAGTATTAGTAACGATGGGTATTTTACCGATAATAGACCCGTGGTATCAGACCTTCCAATAGTGCCCCCATACCAACATATCAGTATTAGTAACGATGGGTATTTTATACCGATAATAAACCCGCGGTATCAGACCTTCCAATGTGCCCCCATACCAAACATATCAGTATTAGTAACGATGGTATTTTACCGATAATAAACCGCGGTATCAGACCTTCCAATAGTGCCCCCATACCAACATATCAGTATTAGTAACGATGGGTATTTTACCGATAATAAACCCGCGGTATCAGACCTTCCAATAGTGCCCCCATACCAACATATCAGTATTAGTAACGATGGGTATTTTACCGTAATAAACCCGTGGTATCAGACCTTCCAATAGTGCCCCCTTACCAACATATCAGTATTAGTAACGATGGGTATTTTACCGATAATAAACCCGCGGTATCAGACCTTCCAATAGTGCCCCCTTACCAACATATCAGTATTAGTAACGATGGGTATTTTACCGATAATAAACCCGCGGTATCAGACCTTCCAATAGTGCCCCCATACCAACATATCAGTATTAGTAACGATGGGTATTTTACCGATAATAGACCCGCGGTATCAGACCTTCCAATAGTGCCCCCATACCAACATATCAGTATTAATAACGATGGGTATTTTACCGATAATAAACCCGTGTATCAGACCTTCCAATAGTGCCCCCTTACCAACATATCAGTATTAGTAACGATGGGTATTTTACCGATAATAGACCCGTGGTATCAGACCTTCCAATAGTGCCCCCTTACCACATATCAGTATTAGTAACGATGGGTATTTTACCGATAATAGACCTGCGGTATCAGACCTTCCAATAGTGCCCCCTTACCAACATATCAGTATTAGTAACGATGGGTATTTTACCGATAATAGACCCGCGGTATCAGACCTTCCAATAGTGCCCCCATACCAACATATCAGTATTAGTAACGATGGGTATTTTACCGATAATAAACCCGCTGTATCACACCTTCCAATAGTGCCCCCTTACCACCATATCGGTATTAGTAACGATCAGTATTTTACCGATACTAAACCCGCGGTATCAGACCTTCCAATAGTGCCCCCTTACCAACCTATCGGTATTAGTAACGATCGGTATTTTACCGATAATAAACCCGCTGTATCGCACCTTCCAATAGTGCCCCCTTACCAACATATCGGTATTAGTAACGATCAGTATTTTACCGATAATAAACCCGCGGTATCAGACCTTCCAATAGTGCCCCCTTTACCAACATATCGGTATTAGTAACGATCGGTATTTTACCGATAATAAACCCGCGGTATCAGACCTTCCAATAGTGCCCCCTTACCAACATATCGGTATTAGTAATGATCAGTATTTTACCGATAATAAACCCCTGCATCGCACCTTCCCAATAGTCCGGCCCCCTTACCAACATATCGGTATTAGTAACGATCGGTATTTTACTGATAATAAACCTGCGGTATCAGACCTTCCAATAGTGCCCCTTTACCAACATATCGGTATTAGTAACGATCTGTATTTTACCGATAATAAACCCGCGGTATCAGACCTTCCAATAGTGCCCCCTTACCACATATCGGTATTGTAAACGATCGTATTTTACCGATAATACCCGCGGTATCAGACCTTCCAATAGTGCCCCCTTACCAACATATCGTTATAGTAACGATCAGTATTTTACGATAATAAAACCCCGGTATCAGACCTTCAATAGTGCCCCCTTACCACATATCGGTATTAGTAACGATCAGTATTTTACCGATAATAACCCGGTATCGAACCTTCCAATAGTGCCCCCTTACCACATATCGGTATTAGTAACGATCGGTATTTTACCGATAATAAACCCGCTGGTATCGCCCCTTCAATAGTGCCCCCCTTACCAACATATCGGTATTAGTAACGATCGGTATTTTACCGATAATAAACCCGCGGTATCAGACCTTCCAATAGTGCCCCCTTACCAACATATCGGTATTAGTAACGATCGGTATTTTACCGATAATAAACCCGCTGTATCGCACCTTCCAATAGTGCCCCCTTACCAACATATCGTATTAGTAACGATCGGTATTTTATCCGAATAATAAACTGTGGTATTGGAACTTCCAATAGTGCCCCTTTACCAACAATTCGGTATTGTACCAGGTATGTACCAGGAAGGGATGAATCGCCAGGGAAAGGCTGGTATGTCCCAGAAAAGGAGTGGTATGTACCAGGGAATGGGGTTATGTGTCAGGATAGGGTGGAATGTACCAGGGAAGGGCTGGTGTGTACCAGGGAAGGGGTGATATGCCAGGGAAGGGTGTAGTCAAGATAAGGGGTGGAATGTGCCAGGGAAGGGGTGGTATGTGCCAGGAAAGGGGTGGTATTGCCAGGGAAGGGGTGTAGTGCCAGGAAAGGGGTGGAATGTGCCAGGGAATGGGTGGTATGTGCCCAGGAAAGGGGTGGTATGTGCCAGGGAAGGTGGATGTGCAGAACTGGTGGAATATACAGGTGAGTGGTATGTGTACCAGGGAAGGGTGTTGGTATGTACCAGGGAAGGGGTGGTATGTCCAGGAAGATGGGTGGTATGTGCCAGGGAAGGGTGGTATGTTGCCAGGAATGGTGGTGGAATATACAATGGTGAGGTGGTATGGTCCCAGGGAAGGGGTGTAGGTACCAGGAAGGGGGTGGTATGTACCAGGGAAGGGGTGGTATGTTCCAGGGAAGGGGTGGTATGTACCCCACAGGATATCCATTGGTAATAAAACTGTGGTATTGGAACTTCCAATAGTGCCCCTTTACCAACAATTCGGTATTGTACCAGGTATGTACCAGGAAAGGGATGGAATCTGCCAGGAAAGGCTGGTATGTACCAAAAGGAGTGGTATGTACCAGGGGGAATGGGTGTTATGTGTGTCAGGATAGGGGTGGAATGTAACAGGGAAGGGCTGGGTGTACCAGGGAGGGTGGAAATATGCCAGGGAAGGGGTGGTATGTCAGAAAAGGGGTGGAATGTGCCAGGGAGCGGGTTGGTGATGGTGCCAGGAAAGGGGTGGTATGTGCCAGGGAAGGGTGGTATGTGCCAGGAAAGGGTGGAATCCAGAAGGGATGTTCCGAGGAAGGGGTGGTATGTGGCCAGGAAATGGGTGGAATATACAAGGTGGAGGTGGTATGTACCAGGGAAGGGGTGGTATGTACCAGGAAGGGGTGGTATGTACCAGGGAAGGGGTGGTTTGTGCCAGGGAAGGGGTGGTATGTGCCAGGAAATGGGTGGAATATACAAGGTGGAGGTGGTATGTACCAGGGAAGGGGTGGTATGTACCAGGGAAGGGGTGGTATGTTCCAGGGAAGGGGTGGTATGTACCCCACAGGATATCCATTGGTGGGGCAAAAATATCTGCCATGGTTTTTTGGGCGCCTGAGACCAACACTAATTTGTCCTGGCCGACAGTGGCAAACCGTCACTTACCGTGTGTACCAGCCCTGAAGCAGATGCTCATTGGCCACTTCCAGACCTCGATAATCTTACACAAACACCAATGGCAAAATTATTGTCCAAGTTGGTTGACAGCAAGTTGACCAGTGTATGGTCTGCATTACAATTAGAGGTTTGTTTTACTCCCACAATGAACAATTCTATGACTATTCTCTGACAGGCGCACGACTATCGTACCGAGCAAGCAGTGACCTTCTGGACAGACCACGTGCGCAGTATTACTGTAAGTGCTTAGCAGTATTGCAGCAAAGCATGTTGTCTTACTTGGTTTGAATTTTTTTCTTGTAAAATGTTTTCAAAGGTATTCTATCCCTTTAAATACCAAATTCATTTAACATAGTAATTGAGTTTGTATAAAGACATATGTCCATCTAGTCCAACCTTTATACCCTACCCATAATGTCTGTCTAACAGTTACGGGTAGGGGTATAGGTTTGACGAGATGGACGTATGTCTGTATACAACCCCGAATTACTAGTTTACTATGTAACTGTTACACAGACATTGTGGTTAAAGTGGCAGAACATTATGGGTAGGGTATAAAGGTTGGACTAGATGGACGTATGTCTTATACAACCCAATACATGTTACATGTAACTGTCACAGACATTATGGGTAGGGAAAATAATAAAGGTTGTGGTGGATGTGGACTTTTACCTCCAATTAACTATGTGTCTTGTTGGTGTGGACTGGGAGGACATTTGTGGATTGGATAGGGTATGGTGGACTAGATGGACGTATGTCTTATAGAAACCTCCAATACTTGTTACTAGTAACTGTACCAGACATTATGGGGTAAGGTATAAAGGTGGACTAGATGGACGTATGTCTTTATACAACCTCCAATCATGTTACTAGTAAAATGTCTTACCGACATTATGGGTAGGGATAAAGGTTGGACTAGATGACGTATGTCTTATACAACCTTCAATACTGTGTTATTATGTAACTGTTAACAGACATTATGGTAGGTATAAAGGTTGGACTAGATGGACGTATGTCTTATACAACCTCAAATATTGTCTATAGTAACTGTTACAAGACATTATGGTGGGTATAAAGTTGGACTAGATGGCGTATGTCTTATCAACCTCCAATACTATGTTACATGTAAACTGTTATACAGGACATTATGGGTAGGTATAAAGGTTGGACGAGTGGACGTAGTTTGTATACAACCCTCAATACTTGTTATAGTAAATGTTATACGACACTTATGGGTAGGGTTAATAAAAGTTGACTAGATGGCACGTATGTTCTTATACAACCCCAATTACTGTGTTACTATGTAACTGTTAACAGACATTATGGGTAGGTATAAAGGTTGGACAGATGGAGATGTCTTTATACAACCTCCAATACTCGTGTTACTATGTAACTGTAACAGACATTATGGGTTAGGTTAAAGGTTGGACTGATGGAGTGTCTTTATACAACCTCAATATATGTTACTATGGTAACTGTTAACACAGACATTATTGGTAGGGTATAAAGGTTGGACTAGATGGACGTATGTCTTTATACAACCTCCAATACTGTGTTACTATGTAATGTTACACAGACATTAGGGTAGGGTATAAGGTTGGACTAGATGGACGTATGTCTTTATACAACCTCCAATACTATGTTACTATGTACGTTACACAGACATTATGGGTAGGGTATAAAGTGGACTAGATGGACGTATGTCTTTATACAACCTCCAATACTGTGTACTAGAAACTGTTATACAGACTTATGGGTAGGTAAAAGGTTGGACTAGATGGACGTTTCTTTAACAACCTCCAATACTATGTACTATGTAACTGTATCGACAATTAGGGTAGGTATAAAGGTTGGACTAGATGGACGTATGTCTTTATACAACCTCCATACTATGTTACTATGTACTGTTATACAGACATTATGGGTAGGGTTAAAAGGTTGACTAGATGGACTGTATGTCTTTATACAACCTCCAATACTATGTACTATGTAACTGTTATACAGACATTATTGGTAGGGTATAAAGGTTGGACTAGATGGACGTATGTCTTTATACAACCTCCAATACTATGTATATTGTACTGTTATACAGACATTATGGTGGGTATAAAGGTTGGACTAGATGGACGTAGTCTTTATACAACCTCCAATACTATGTTACTATGTACACTGTTATACAGACATATGGTAGGGTATAAAGGTTGGACTAGATGGAGTATTTCTTTATACAACCCCAATACTATGTTACTATGTAACTGTTAACAGACATTATGGGTAGGGTATAAAGGTTGGACTAGATGGACGTATGTCTTTATAAAACCTCAATACTATGTTACTATGTAACTGTTATCAGACATTATGGGTAGGGTATAAAGGTTGGACTAGATGGACGTATTCTTTATACAACCTCCATACTATGTTCTATGTAACTGTTATACAGACTTATGGGTAGGGTATAAAGGTTGGACTAGATGGACTATGTCTTTATACAACCTCCAATACTATGTATATGATGTAACTGTTATACAGACATTATGGTAGGGTATAAAGGGTTGACAGATGGATGCTATTCTTTATACAACCTCCAATACTATGTTACTATGTAACTGTATACAGACTTATTGGGTAGGGTATAAGGTTGGACTAGATGGACGTATGTCTTTATACAACCTCCAATACTATGTTACTATGTAACTGTTTATACAGACATTATGGGTAGGGTATAAAGGTTTGGACTAGATGCGTATGTCTTTATACAACCTCCAATACTATGTTACTATGTAACTGTTACCAGACATTATGGGTAGTGGTATAAAGGTTGGACTAGATGGACGTATGTCTTTTATACAACCTCCAATACTATGTTACTAGTAACTGTATATCAGACATTATGGGTAGGGTATAAGGTTGGACTAGATGGACGTATGTCTTTATACAACCTCAATACTATGTTACTATGTAACTGTTTATACAGACATATGGGTAGGGTATAAAGGTTTGGACTAGATGGACGTATGTCTTTATACAACCTCCAATACTATGTTACTATGTAACTGTTATACAGACATTAGGGGTAGGGTATAAAGGTTGGGACTAGATGGACGTATGTCTTTATACAACCTCCAATACTATGTTACTATGTAACTGTTATACAGACATTATGGGTAGGGTTAAAGGTTGGACTAGATGGACGTATGTCTTTATACAACCTCCAATACTATGTTACTATGTAACTGTTATACAGACATTATGGGTAGGGTATAAAGGTTGGACTAGATGGACGTATGTCTTTATACAACCCCACATACTGATGTACTATGTAACTGTTATACAGACATTATGGGTAGGGTATAAAGGTTGGACTGATGGACGTATGTCTTATACACCTCCAACTATGTTACTATGTAACTGTTATACAGACATTATGGGTAGGGTAATAAAGGTGGACTAGATGACGTATGTCTTTATACAACCTCCATACTATGTTACTATGTAACTGTTATAGACATTATGGGTAGGGTATAAAGGTTGGACTAGATGGAGGTATGTCTTTATACAACCTCCAATACTATGTTACTATGTAACTGTTATAGACATTATGGGTAGGGTATAAAGGTTGGACTAGATGGAGGTATGTCTTTATACAACCTCCAATACTAGTGTTACTATGTAACTGTTATACAGAACATTATGGTAGGGTATAAAGGTTGGACTAGATGGACGTATGTCTTTATACAACCTCCAATACTATGTACTATGTAACGTTATCAGACATTATGGGTAGGGGTATAAGGTTGGACTGATGGACGTATGTCTTTATACAACCCCAATACTATGTTACTATGTAACTGTTATACAGACATTATGGGTAGGGTAATAAAGGTTGGACTAGATGGAATATGGTCTTTATACAACCTCCAATACTAGTACTATGTAACTGTTTACAGACATTATGGGTAGGGTATAAAGGTTGGACTAGATGGACTATTCTTTATACAACCTCCAATACTATGTTACTATGTAACTGTATACAGACATTATGGTAGGGTATAAAGGTTGGCACTAGATGGACGTATGTCTTTATACAACCTCCAAACTATGTTATATGTAACTGTTATACAGACATTAGGGTAGGGTATAAAGGTTGGACTAGATGGAGTATGTCTTTATACAACCTCCAATACTATGTAACTGTTATACAGACATTATGGGTAGGGTATAAAGGTGGACTAGATGGACGTATGTCTTTATACCACCTCCAATACTATGTTACTATGTAACTGTTATACAGACATTATGGGTAGGGTATAAAGGTTGGACTAGATGGACGTATGTCTTTTATACAACCTCCAATACTATGTACTATGTAACTGTTATAGACAATTATGGTAGGGTATAAAGGTTGGACTAGATGGACGTATGTCTTTATACAACCTCCAATACTATGTTACTATTGAACTGTTATACAGACATTATGGGTAGGGTATAAAGTTGGACTAGATGGACGTATGTCTTTATAAACCTCCAATACTATGTCTATGTAACTGTTATACAGACATTATGGGTAGGGTTATAAAGGTTGGACTAGATGGACGTATGTCTTTATACAACCTCCAATACTATGTTACTATGTAACTGTTAGAGTAGACATTATGGTAGGTATAAAGGTTGGACTAGATGGACGTATGTCTTTATACAACCTCCAATACTATGTTACTAGTAACTGTTAGACAGACATATGGGTAGGGTATAAAGGGTGGACTAGATGGACGTTAGTCTTTATACAACCTCCAATACTATGTTACTATGTAACTGTTATACAGGACATTAGGGTAGGGTATAAAGGTTGGACTAGATGGACGTATGTCTTTATACAACCTCCAATACTATGTTACTATGTAACTGTTAGACAGACATTATGGTAGGGTATAAAGGTTGGACTGATGGACGTATGTCTTATACAACCTCCAATACTATGTTACTATGTAACTGTTATACAGACATTAGGGTAGTTGATAAAGGTTGGACAGATGGACGTATGTCTTATAAACACTCCAATACTATGTTACTATGTAACTGTTATAGACATTATGGGTAGGGTATAAGAGGTGGACTAGATGGAGTATGTTTTATACAACCTCCAATACTATGTTACTATGTAACTGTTTACAGACATTAGGGTAGGGTATAAAGGTGGACTAGATGGACGTATGTCTTTATACAACCTCCAATACTATGTTACTATGTAACTGTTATACAGAATCTATGGGTAGGGTATAAAGGTTGGACTAGATGGACGTATGTTTTATACAACCTCCAATACTATGTTACTATGTAACTGTTATACAGACATTTGGGTAGGGTATAAAGTTGGACTAGATGGACGTATGTCTTTATACAACCTCCAATACTAGTTACTATGTAACTGTTATACAGACATTATGGGTAGGGTATAAAGGTTGGACTAGATGGACGTATGTCTTTATACAACCTCCAATACTATGTTACTATGAACTGTTATACAGACATTATGGGTAGGGTATAAAGGTTGGACTGATGGACGTAGTGACTTTAACAACCTCCAATACTATGTTACTATGTAACTGTTATACAGCATTATGGGTAGGGTATAAAGGTTGGACTAGATGGACGTATGTCTTTATACAACCTCCAATACTATGTTACTATGTAACTGTTTTACAGACATTATGGTAGGGTATAAAGGTTGGACTAGATGGACGTATGTCTTTATACAACCTCCAATACTATGGACATGTAAATGTTTATACAGACATTATGGGTATGGTATAAAGGTTGGACTAGACTGGACGTATGTCTTTATAAACATCCAATACTATTTGTTACTATGTAACTGTTATACAGACATTATGGATAGGGTATAAAGGTTGGACTAGATGGACGTATGTCTTTATTCAAACCCCAATACTAGTTTACTATGTAACTGTTATACGAATTAGGGTAGGGTATAAGGTTGGACTAGATGGACGTATGTCTTTATACAACCTCAAATACTATGTTACTATGTAACTGTTATACAGACATTATGGGAGGGGATAAGGTTGGACTAGATGGCGTATGTCTTTATACAACCTCCAATACTATGTACTATGTAACGTTTACAGGACATTATGGGTGGGTATAAAGTTAGTGGACTAGATGGACGATCTGTCTTATACAACCTCCAATACTATGTACTATGTACTGTTAGATAGACATTATGGGTAGGGTTAAAGGTTGGACTAGATGGACGTTATGTCTTTATACAACCTCCAATACTATGTACTATGGTAACTGTTATACAGACCATTATGGGTAGGGTATAAAGGTTGGACTAGATGGACGTATGTCTGTATTCAACCTCCAATACTATGTTACTATGTAATGTTATAAGACAATTATGGGTAGGGTAATAAAGGTTGGACTAGATGGACGTATGTCTTTATACAACCTCCAATACTATGTTACTATGAACTGTTAGATAGACATTATGGGTAGGGTATAAAGTTGGACTAGATGGACGTTATGTCTTTTATACAACTCCAATACTATGTACTATGTAACTGTTACACAGACATTATGGGTAGGGATAAAGGTTGGACTAGATGGACGTATGTCTTTAAACCTCCAATACTATGTTACTATGTAACTGATACAGACATTATGGGTAGGGTATAAAGGTTGGACTAGATGGACGTATGTCTTTATACAACCTCCAATACTATGTTACTATGTAACCTGTTATACAGACATTATTGGGTAGGTATAAAGGTTGACTAGATGGACTGTATGTCTTTATACAAACCTCCAATACTATGTTACTATGGAACTGTTATACAGACATTATGGGTAGGGTATAAAGGTTGGACTAGATGGACGTTGTCTTTATACAACCTCCAATACTATGTTTATTGTAACTGTTTACAGACATTATGGGTAGGGTAATATAAAGGTTGGACTAGATGGACATGGATGTCTTTATTACAACCTCCATACTATGTTACTAGTAACTGTATACAGACATTATGGGTAGGGTATAAAGTTGGGACTAGATGGACGTATGTCTTTAACAACACTCCCAATACTATGTTACTAGTAACTGTTACAGACATCTAGTGGTAGGGTATAAAGGTTGGACTAGATGGACGATATGTCTTTATACAACATCCAATACATGTTACTATTTGTAAATGTTATACAGACATTATGGGGGTAGGGATAAAGGTTGGACTAGATGGACTATGTCTTTAGACAAACCTACCAATTACTAATGTACTATGAACAACTGTTATACAGCATTATCGGGTAGGGTATAAGGTTGGACTAGATGGACGTATGTCTTTATACAACCTCCAATACTATGGTACTATGTAAATGTTATACAGACATTATGGGTAGGGTATAAAGGTGTTGGACTAGATGGACGTATGTCTTTATACAACCTCCAATACTATGTGATATCTTAGTAACTGTCTATAACAGTTGCAGACATTATGGGTAGGGTATAAGGTTGGACTAGATGGACAGTATGTCTTATACAACCTCCCTACTATGTGTACTATGAATGTTAGAAGACATTATGGGTAGGGTATAAAGGTGTGACTAGATGGACGTATGTCTTTATACAACCTCCAATACTATGTTACCTATGTAACTGTTATACAGACATTATGGGTAGGGTATAAAGGTTGGACTAGATGGAGTAGTCTTTCTAAACCTCCAATACTATGTTACTAGTGTAACTGTTATACAGACATTATGGATAGGGTATATAAAGGTTGGACTAGATGGACGTATGTCTTTATACAAAACTCCAATATATGTTACTATGTAACTGTTATACAGACATTATGGGTAGGGTATAAAGGTTGGACTAGATGGACGTATGTCTTTATACAACCTCCAATACTATGTTACTATGTAATGTTATACAGAATTATGGGAGGGTATAAAGGTTGGACTAGATGGACGTATGTCTTTATACAACCTCCAATACTATGTTACTATGTAACTGTTATACAGACATTATGGGTAGGGTATAAAGGTTGGACTAGATGGACGTATGTCTTATACAACCTCCAATACTATGTATACTATGAACTGTTAGATAGACATTATGGGTAGGTATATAAAGGTTGGACTAGATGGACGTATGTCTTTATACAGCTCCAATACTAGTCACTATGTAACTGTTATACAGACATTATGGGTAGGGTATAAAGGTTGGACTAGATGGACGTTATGTCTTTATACAACCTCCAATACTCATGTTACTATGTAACGGTTATACAGACATTATGGGTAGGGTATAAGGTTGGACTAGATGGACGTATGTCTGTATACAACCTCCAATACTATGTTACTATGTAACTGTTATACAGACATTATGGGTAGGGTATAAAGGTTGGACTAGATGGACGTATGTCTTTATACAACCTCCAATACTATGTTACTATGTAACTGTTAGATAGACATATGGGTAGGGTATAAAGGTTGGACTAGATGGACGTATGTCTTTATACAACCTCCAATACTATGTTACTATGTAACTGTTAAAAGACATTATGGTAGGGTTATAAAGGTTGTGGACTAGATGGACGTATTGTTTTATAAACCTCCAATTACTATGTTACTATGTAACTGTGTATACAGACATTATGGTAGGGTATGTATAAAGGGGACTAGATGGACGTATGTCTTTAACAAACTCCAATACTATGTTACTATGTAATGTTATACAGACATTATGGGTAGGGTATAAAGGTTGGACTAGATGGATGAGTCTTTATACAACCTCCAATACTATGTTACTATGTAACTGTTTATACGACATTATGGGTAGTTATAAAGGTTGGACTAGATGGACGTATGTCTTTATACAACCTCCAATACTATGTTTACTATAACTGTTATACAGACATTATGGGTAGGGTATAAAGGTTGGACTAGATGGGATGGATGTCTTTATACAACCTCCAATACTATGTTAATATGTAACTGTTATACAGACATTATGGGTAGGTTATAAAGGTTGGACTAGATGGACGTATGCTTTATACAAACCTCCATACATGTTACTATGTAACTGTTTACAGACATTATGGGTAGGGTATAAAGGTTGGACTGATGGACGTATGTCTTTATACAACATCCAATACTATGTTACTATGTAACTGTTATTACAGATTATGGGTATGGGTAGGGTATAAAGGTTGGACTAGATGGAGTATGTCTTTAATACAACCTCCAATACTATGTTACTATGTAAAGTTATACAGACATATGGGTAGGGTATAAAGGTTGGACTATGATGGACGTAGTTTATACAACCTCCAATACTATGTTACTATGTTAACTGTTATACAGACATTATGGGTAGGGTATAAAGGTTGGACTAGATGGAGTATGTTTATACAACCTCCAATACTATGTTACTATGTAACTGTATACAGACATTATGGGTAGGGTATAAAGGTTGGACTGATGGACGTATGTCTTTATACAACCTCCAATACTATGTTACTATGTAACTGTAGACAGAGACATTATGGGTAGGGTATAAGGTGGACTAGATGGACGTATGTCTTTATACAACCTCAAACTATGTACTATGTAACTGTTTACAGACATTATGGGTAGGGTATAAAGGTTGGACTAGATGGACGTATGTCTTTATACAACCTCCCAATACTATGTTACTATGTAACTGTTAGACAGGACATTATGGGTAGGGTATAAAGGTTGGACTGAGTGGACGTATGTCTTAATACAACCTCAATACTATGTTACTATGTAACTAGTTATACAGACATTATGGGTAGGGTATAAAGGTTGGACTAGATGGCGTATGTCTTTATACAACCTCACACATATATGTACTATGTAACTGTTATACAGACATTATGGGTAGGGTATAAAGGTTGGACTAGATGGGACGTGTCGTTATACAACCTCCAATACTATGTTACTATGTAAATGTTAGACAGACATTAGGGTAGGGTATAAAGGTTGAACTAGATGGGCGTATGTCTTTATAACAACCTCCAATACTATGTTAACTAGTAACTGGTATACAGGACTTATGGTAGGGATAAAGGTTGGACTAGATGGATGGATGTCTTTATACAAACCTCCAATATATGTAACTGTATACAGACATTATGGGTAGGGTATAAAGTTGGACTAGATGGACGTATTGTCTTTATACAACCTCCAATACTATGTTACTATGTACACTGGTTTCGACAGGACATATGGGTAGGGTATAAAGGTTGGACTAGAGGACATTGTCTTTAATACAACCTCAATACTATGTTACTATGTAATGTTATACAGACATTATGGGTAGGGTATAAAGGTTGGACTAGATAGGACGTATGTCTTTATACAACCTCCAATACTATGTTACTATGTAATTGTTATACAGACATTATGGATAGGGTATAAAGGTTGGACTAGATGGACATATGTCTTTATACAACCTCCAATACTATGTTACTATGTAAACTGTATACAGAAATATGGGTAGGGTATAAAGGTTGGACTAAATGGGACGTATGGTCTTTATACAACCTCCAATACTATGTTACTATGTAACTGTTATACAGACATTATGGGTAGGGTTATAAAGTTGGATAGATGGAAGTATGTCTTATACAACCTCCAATACTGTTGTAACGTTAGATGACATTATGGATAGGGTATAAAGGGTTGGACTAGATGGAATATGTCTTTATACAACCTCCAATACTATGTTACTATGTAAATGTATACAGACATTATGGGTAGGGTTATAAAGGTTGGAATAGATGACGTATGTCGTTATTACAACCTCCAATCTATGTTTTTACTATGTGTAA
>JAACNH010001892.1:495-53006 GCA_019447015.1 Hymenochirus boettgeri
GTTATATAAAGTACCAGTAGGTTAGGACCCAGTTATACAAGTACCAGTAGGCAGTGCCACTTCTACCATTAGGCAGAGTGAGACATTTGTCTCAGGCGGCCCACCCGGCACTGAAGAATAAAGGCGGCAGAAAGGCAGTGGTGGAAAAAAAATAATTTTTTCCTTGACCGGTCAAACAAAAAATTAATTTCCCCTAGTAACAGATATGATGTTGTTAAAATCATTTTATTTGGTTATGTTAGCTTTAGTTAGTTTGTTAGGCTAGGTCAGACTAGGGCAGCATTCAAAAGTTTGGCTCAGGCAGAAAAAACCTTAAAAGTTTCCCTGCCAATAGGTTAGGACCCAGTTATATAAAGTACCAGTAGGATAGGACCCAGTTATATAAAGTACCGGTAGGATAGGACCCAGTTATATAAAGTACCAGTATGTTAGGACCCAGTTATATAAAGTACCAGTAGGTTAGGACCCAGTTATATAAAGTACCAGTAGGTTAGGACCCAGTTATATAAAGTACCAGTAGGATAAGACCCAGTTATATAAAGTACCAGTAGGATAGGACCCAGTTATATAAAGTACCAGTAGGTTAGGACCCGGTTATATAAAGTACCAGTAGGTGAGGAACCAGTTATATAAAGTACCAGTAGGTTAGGACCCGGTTATATAAAGTACCAGTAGGTTAGGACCCGGTTATATAAAGTACCAGTAGGTTAGGACCCAGTTATACAAGTACCAGGGATGTAATAACTTCAAAAAGTTACGTCCCCCTTAGATTTTTCCATATACTTTATAAGATTAAACATTGGTGGTATTTTACTATTGCTTAATATATAAGCTACGACCAAACTATGTGAATTAGACAAACGACAGACCGTCCGGCTTTCCCTTTCCGACGGCTGTCGTACATTAGTACCACCCTATACACACCTAACCAACCACCCCGAACCCACCCCTTAAACTGTTAAAAACGCGGTATCGCGAGCTAAAATATCCTCTACCTTGGTGGACGCGCAATAGCGGTGGTGGTTGTGATAACGAGCACGTGTGTATTGAGAAGTCCTTGCAGTTCCCATAATCTTGTATGTTGCCCCGCATACTGGTACATGTTAAATCCCTATAAAACCAGAACAGGGAGCCGGGCGCCCCAGTGGGGCGGGGTTGAGTTTAAATGAATTTTATTATTATTGCGTCTGTCCCGGCACATATTGGCCAGACAGTGCCAAAAGTCGAATTCCTATCTTCTTCCAAACGGCCCTCTCTCTAACTCCTCATATGCAGAGCGAATCATATCTCCCTCCATCTCCTTTTTCCTATCATAGACACAGTTTTGGTTACAATCTACATAAGCATTGATTCTGCATTATAATTCACAAGTTTGTAGAAACGAGATGATTGAAGATCCTTCTAGTTTTAAAAAAATGGAAGGGGGAGACAAGCTGAAACAAAGACAAAATATGTTTCCGGTTATTGGGAGTGCGTAATTAAATATTATATCGCGCCCATGGTACTTATCGGGTTTAGCCTCCATGGGGTTTTTGCCACTAATTTACGGATGGCCAGCGAGACAAACGAATGCCCGCATTAACACCTACCTTTCCCATCCAATTCGTGTTATCACTGAACAGTCAGATCCATGGTTGAATCTAATTGAATCCCCACATCATCCTTGAAATGATAAATAAATTGCACTGAATAGTCTCATTCAATCTGTTGCCCTTGCCTGTGGTGTATGGGAACAATACAGACGCGATAGAACCTTTCCTCCACCTTATCCTTGGTTTATAATAAACAATAAGCACACTCGGGGAATTCAATAAAGTGCGTTCGGTTAAAAATGTGGCTAATGTTCCACCCAACCAATCAATCTATTTAATATTTGAAAGACACAATAATGAGAATTGGGCTGTTGTACATCCTAGTAAGTGCAACTAGAGACATGTAATATGGATGTACAACAGCCCAATTTTCTATATATTGTGTGTTACATTGAAGGTTTGACGCAGAGCCTTCTGGGTAATTGTCTTTCTCCATCCGAGTTAGGTGTTCATTGGCTGGTTTTTGAGTACTTACAAACTAGAGAGTCACTTCAAGCATCCAGGCCACACACAGGAGAAGATGGTCAGCTCATGTAGCCAAAAAGGCCAGTACCAGTAGGCTAGGACCAGTTATATAAAGTACCAGTAGGTTAGGACCCATTATGAATAAAGTACCAGTAGTTAGGACCCCAGTTGATATAAGTACCAGTAGGGATAGGACCCAGTTTATATAAGTCCCAGTAGTTATGAACCCAGTTATATAAAGTAACCCATTAGGTTAGGACCCAGTTATATCAAGTACCAGTAGGTAGTGCCCAGTTTTATAAAGAACCAGTATTAGGACCCAGTTAATATCCCGTAGGGTTATACCCATTTTATAATAAAGTCCCAGTAGGTTAGGACCCAGTTATATAAAGTAACCAGTAGGATAGGACCCATTTTATATAAGACCAGTAGGTTAGGCCCAGTTTATATAAAGTAACCAGTAGGGATAGGACCCAGTTAATAAAGTACCAGTATGATATGGACCGCAGTTATTACAGTACCTTAGTAGGTTAGGGACCCATTTATATAAATACCAGTAGATTAGAGCCCAGTTATTAAGTACCAGTTAGGTTAGGAACCCAGTTATATAAAGTACCAGTAGGTTTAGGCACCCAGTTAGATAAAGGACCAGTTGGGTAGTACCCAGTTATAGAAGTACCAGTTAGGTTAGGACCCAGTTCTATAAAAGTACCATAGGATAGGAACCCAGTTATAAAAGTACCAGTAGGTTAGGACCCAGTTATATAAAGTACCAGTGAGGTTGACCCAGTTATTAAAGTAACGAGTAGGGAGGAACCATATATAAAGAACCAGAGGTAGGACCCATTATTAAGTACCATAGGGTTAGACCTCAGTTTTATATAAAGTACCATAGGTGGAACCTCATTATATAAAGTAACCATAGGATAGGACCCCATTTAGATAAAGTACCAGTTAGGTTAGGACCCAGCTTTATATAAAGTACCGTAGATAGGACCCAGTTATATAAAGTACCGAGTGATAAGGACCCCACAGTTATATAAAGTATAACCATAGGTTAGGACCCCAGTTATATAAAGTAAACCTAGTAGGTTAGGACCCAGTTATATAAAGTACCATAGGTTAGGACCCAGTTAATACCTTACCAGTAACGTTTTAGGACCCAGTTATATAAGTACGCATAGGTTATGACCCATTATATAAGTGACCCGTAGTAGGAACCAGTTATATAAAGTACCAGTAGGTTAGGACCCAGTTCTAAAGTAACCATTAGGTTAGGACCCAGTTATATAAAGTAACCAGTAGATTAGGACCCAGTAGAATAAGTACCAGTAAGGGTAGGACCCAGTTTAATATAAAGTACGCAGTAGGTTAGGACCCATTTTTATAAAGTACCAGTATGAAGGACCCAGCTATATAATTACCAGTAGGATTGACCCAGTTATATAAAGTACCCATTAGGTTAGGACCCTCAGTTAATATAAAGTACCAATAGGTGACCGCATTTATATGAAAGTACCAGTTGGGTGGTTAGGACCCCAGCTACTAGAAATACCAGTAGGATAGGACCCAGTTATAATAGTACCAGTAAGGTTAGGACCCAGTTATAATAAAGTACCAAGTGGATAGGACCCAGTTTAATTAAGTAACCAGTAGGTTAGGACGCCTTATATAAAGAAACCAGTAGTTAGGACCCAGTTATATAAAGTACTCACAGTTAGTGTTAGGACGCCAGTTTTAATATAAAGTAACCCAAGTAGGTTAGGACCGTTAATAAGGTCCAGTAGGTTGAGGACCCGTTTTAGATATACCAGTATGTTCAGGACCCCGGTTTATATAAAGTACCAGTTGATAGGGACCCGGTTTATATAAAGTACCAGTAGGTTAGGACCCAGTTTATAAAGTACCAGTAGGTGTTAGGGACCCCAGTTGTATAAAGTACCAGTAGGTAGGACCCAGTTATATAAATTACCATTAGGATAGACCCGTTAATATAAAGTACCAGTAGGTTGGACCCAGTTATATAAAGTACCCAGTATGTTAGTACCTCGTTATTAAAGTACCAGTAAGGTTAGGACCCAGTTTTATATAAAGTAACCAGTAGGTTAGGACCCCTTTATATAACGATACCAGTAGTTAGGACCCAGTTAGATAAGTACCAGTAGGTTAGGCCCCAGTTTATATTAAAGTACCAGTAGGTTAGGTAGGACCCTCAGTTTATAAAGGTCCAGTGGATGGACCCAGCTTATATAAATACCGTAGGATAGGACCCAGTATATAGAAAGTAACCAGTAGGTTTATGGACCCAGTTATATAAAGCCAGTAGATAGACCCCAGTTATATAAGTACCAGTAGGATAGACCCAGTTAGATAAAGTACATAGTTAGGACCCATTATATAAAGTACCAGTAGGTTAGGACCCAGTTATATAAGTACCAGTAGGTTGGACCCAGTTAGTATAAAGTACCAGTAGGTTAGGACGCAGTTATATAAGTACCAGTAGTAGAGGACGCAGTTAATAAAGTACCAGTATGTTTAGGACCCCAGTTATAATAAAGTACCAGTAGGTTTAGGACCTCAGTTATATAAGTAACCAGTAGGTTGGACCCAGTTATATAAGTACCATTAAGATTTATGACCCAGTTTATATAAAGTACGCAGTAGGTTAGGACCCATTTATATAAATACCAGTAGTTAAGGACCGCAGTTATATAAGTACCATGTGATAGGACCCAGCTAGATAATTACCAGTAGGATAAAAGGACCCAGTTATATAATACCATAGTAGGTTAGGACCCAATTTTATAAAGTACGCAGTAGGATGGACCCAGTTATATAAAGTACCAGTAGTTAGGACCCAGTTTATATAAAGAACCAGTAGGTTAGGACCAGTTATAATAAATCTCAGAGGTTAGGACCATTATATAAAGACAGTAGGTTAGGAAGGACCCGGTTATATAAAGTACCAGTAGGTTAGAGGAACCCGGTTTATATAAAGTACCAGTATGTAGGACCCCCGTATATCAGTACCAGAGGATAGGAACCCGGTTATATAAAGTACCAGTAGGTTAGGACCCAGTTTTTAATAAAGTACCAGTAGGTTAGGACCCAGTTGTATAAAGTACCAGTAGGTTTAGAACCCATTTATATAAGTAACCAGTAGGATATGGAACCCAGTTATATAAAGTACGCAGTAGGTTTAGGAACCCCATTTATATACAGTACCAGTAGGTTGGACCCAGTTTATATAAGTACCAGTAGAATTAGGAACCCAGTTATATAAAGTACCAGTAGGTTTGACCCAGTTATATATACCAGTAGGGTTAGGACCCAGCTATTAAAGTCCAGTAGGAGAGGACCCAGCTATATAAGTACTCAGTAGGATAGGACCCAGTTATAGAAAGTACCATTAGGTTATGACCCAGTTATATAAAGTACTCATTAGGTTCGGACCCAGTTATAAAGTAACCAGTAGTTAGGACCAGTTATATAAAGTACCAGTAGGTTAGGGGACCAGTTTATATAAAGTACGCAGTAGGGTTTTGACCCAGTTTATATAAAGTACCATTAGATAGGACCCAGCTATATAAATACCAGTAGATAGGACCCGTATATAAAGTACAGTATGTTTAGGACCCAGTTATATAAAGTAACCAGTAGGATAGGACGCCAGTTTTATATAGTACCATAGGAATAGGACGCCAGTTTTATATAACGTACCAGTAGGTTTAGGGAACCTCAGTTTATATAAAGTACCAGTAGTAGGACCCAGTTATATAAGTACGCAAGTAGGTTAGGACCCAGTTATACTAAAGTAACCATAGTTAGGCGCAGTAATAAAGTACCAGTTTTAAAGGTTTAGGACGCAGTTATATAAAAGTACCATAGGTTCGGACCAGTTTGATATAAAGTACCTATGTTAGGACCCAGTTATATAAGTACCAGTATGTTCGGACCCATTTTTATATCAAGTACCAGTAAGATTAAGGACCAGTATATAAAGTACCAGTAGGTAGGACCCTTTATATAAAGCCAGTAGGTTAAGGACCCAGTTATATAAAGTACGCATTCGGATAGTACCCAGCTATATAAAGTACCAGTAGGATAGGACCCATTATATAAAGTACCCCAGTAGGTTAGGACCCATTTTATATAAAGTCCCCGTAGGAGGACCCAGTTATATAAGTACCAGTAGGTTAGGACCATTTATATAAAGAACCAGTAGGTTAGGAACCCAGTTTTATAAAGTACCAGTAGGTTAGGACCCAGTTATAAAATACGCATTAGGTTACGGACCCTGTTATATAAAGTACCAGTTAGGTTCGGACCCGGTTATATAAAGTACCATGATGTTTTTAGGACCCGGTTTATATAAAGTTACCAGTAGGATAGGACCCGGTTTAATAGTACCATTAGGTAGGACCCGGTTATATAAATTCCAGTAGGTTAGGACCCAGTTGTATACAGTAACCATAGGTTAGAACCCAGTTTATATAAAGTACCATAGGATAGTACCCAGTTATATAAAGTCCCAGTAGGTTAGGAATCCCAGTTATCTAAAGTCACCATTAGGTTTAGGAACCCATTTATATAAAAGTACCAGTAGATTAGGACCCAGTTATATAAAGTCCACCACGCCGTAGGTTAAGGACCCAGTTATATAAGTACCGTAGGTTAGGACCCCTTATATAAGTACCAGTAGGATAATGACCCCAGCTATATAAAAGACCAGTAGATAGGACCCAGTTTATATAAATCCAGTTAGGTTGGACCCAGTTTCTTAAAGTACCAGTAGGTATGGACCCGGTTATATAAAGTACCCAGTAGGTTAGGACCCAGTTAATAAGAACCAGTATGTTAGGACCCACTGTATACAAAGTAACCAGTAGGTTAGGACCCGGTTTGATATAAGTACCAGTAGGTTTAGTACTCCGGTTATATAAAGTACCAGTAGGGTTAGGACCCGGTTATATAAATTCCTTAAATGTTGGACCCGGTATATAAAGTAGCAGTAGGATAGGACCCGGTTATATAAGTACCAGTAGGTTAGGACCAGTTATATAAAGTTACCAGTAGGTTAGGACGCCAGTTGTAATAAAGTACCCGTATGTTAGGACCATTTTTTTTATTTTTTTTATAGAAATTACAAGTAAGGAAGGACCCGTTTATATAAAGTACCAGTAGGTTAGGACCCATTTATATAAAGTACAGTAGGTTAGGACCCAGTTATATAAACTCCATAGTTAGACCCAGTTATATCCGTACCAGTAGGTTAGGACCCGTTATATAAGTAACCAGTAGGTTAGACCCAGTTATATAAAGTACCAGTAGGTTAGGACCCAGTGTATATACCCAGTAGGATAGGACCCAGTTTGGTTACAAGTAACCATAGGTTAGGACCCCCAGTTGTATAAAGTAACCCAGTAGGTTAGGACCCAGTTTGTATAAAGTACGCAGTAAGGTTAGGGGACCCAGTGTATAAAGTACCAGTAGGGATAGGACCCCAGTTATCTAAAGTACCAGAGTTTAGTACCCAGTTATATAAATTCCCAGTAGGTTAGGACCCCAGTTATATAAGTACCAGTAGGTTAGTACCCAGTTATATAAAAGTACCAGTAGGTTTAGGACCCGTTATATAAAGTACAGTAGGTTAGGACCCAGTTATATAAAGTACCGAGTCGGATAGGACCCAGTTATATAAAGTACCAGTATGTTAGGACCGCAGTTATTAAATTACCAGTTAATGGTGTAGGAACCCAGGTTATATAACGTACAGTGTTAGGGGACCCCGCTATATACAGTACCAGTAGGGTTCGGACCATTTATATAAAATACCAGTAGGTGTTAGGACCGAACCGGTTATGATAAAGTACCAGTAGGATAGGACCCGTTTTATATAAAGTCCCATAGGTTAGGAACCCGGTATGATAAAGTAACAGTAGGTTTTATAGACCCGGTTATATAAAAGGACCAGTAGGATAGGAACCCGGGTTGTATAAAGTACCAGTAGTGATAGGACCCGGTGTGTATAATTACCAGTAGTCTAGTAGTACCCTGTTATATAAAGTACCATTAGTTAGGACCCCGGTATATAAAGTACCAGTGTTAGTACCCCGGCTATATAAGTACCAGTAGGAGATTTCGGCTTAGGGACCCCGGTCTCTCCCGTTACCAGTAGGTTAGGTGACCGCCGTTATATAAAGTTACCAGTAGGTTAGGACCCCAGTTATATAAAGTCCAGTAGGTAGACCCCCACTTATATAAAGTAACCAGTAGGTTAGGCCCAGTATATATACAGTAGTACCAGAGTTGGACCCCCTATATAAGTACCCAGTAGGTTTTAGGACCAGCTATATAAAGTACCATCGGTTAGACCCAGCTATATACAGTTCAACAGTAGTTAGGACCCAGTTATAAAAGTCCCAGTAGTTAAGGACCCAGCTATATAAAGTACCATAGGTTAGGACCAGCTAATAAAGTACCAGTCGGTTAGGACCCAGTTATATAAGTACCGATAGGTTAGGACCCATCTATATAAAGTACCAGTAGGTTAGTACCCAGCTATATAAGTACCAGTAGGTTAGGCCCCCAGCCTATATAAAGTTGACCAGTAGGTTAAGGACCCAGTTATATAAAGTACAGTATGTTAGGACCACCAGTTATATCAAGTACGTAGGTTAGGACCCCGTTATATAAAGTAACCAGTAGGTTAGGAAGACCCAGTTACTATAAAGTACCATAGATTAGGACCCAGTTATTAAAGACCAGTATGTTGGACCCATTATATAAAGTACGCAGTAGGTTAGGACCCGTTATATAAAGTAACCAGTAGGATAGGATACCCAGCTATATAAAAGTACCATGGATAGGACCCATTTTATAAAGTACCAGTAGGTTAGGAGACCCGTTAATAAAGTACCTAGTAGAATAGACCCAGTTTAAGAAAGGTAACCAGTAGGTTGGACTCCAGTTTATATAAAGAACCAGTGGTTGGACCCAGTTATATAAAGTACCAGTATTTTTAGGCCCCAGTTGATATACAGTCCAGTAGGTTAGACCCGGTTATATAAAGTACCATAGGTTAGGGACCCGTTTTAATATAAAGTACCAGTATGTTATGGACCCGGTTTAATATAAAGTACCATAGGGATAGGAACCCGTTCTATAAATTACCAGTAGGTGAGGACCCGGTGTATAATAAAGTACCAGTAGTTAGGACCCAGTTGTATAAAAGTACCAGTAGGTTTAGGACCCATTTATATAAGTACCAGTAGGAGAGGACCCCAGTAGTAATAAGTAACCAGTAGGTTCGACCCCAGTTATATTAAAGTACCAGTAGTTTTAGGACCAGTTTTATAAAGTACCAGTAGGTTAGGACCCGTTATATAAAGTACCAGTAGGTTTCGGACCCCAGTTTATAAAAAGTACCCGTAGGTTTAGGGACCAGTTATATAAGTACCAGTAGGTTAGGACCCCAGTTTGTATAAAGTACAGTAGGATAGGACCCAGTTGTAAACGTAACCATAGGTTATGATGACCCGTTGTATAAAGGTACCAGTAAGGTATTAGGACCCAGTTGTATAAAGTACAGTAAGGTTGGACCCAGTTTGTATAAGTACTCAGTAGGAATAGTACCCCATTGTATAAGTACCGTAGGGTTAGGACCCATTTTATATAAGTACCAGTAGTTAGACCATTTATATAAAGTACCAGTAGTTAGGACCCAGTTATATAAAGTCCAGTATGTTATGACCCAGTTAGATAAAGTAAGCCATAGGTTGACCAGTTGATATAAGTACCAGTAGGATATAGGACCCAGTTATAATAAGTACCAGTGGGGTTAAGGACCCAGTTATAACGTAACCAGTAGGTTAGGACCCGTTTATATAAAGTACCATAGGTTAGGACCCATCTTATAAAGTACCAGTAGGTTAGGAACCCAGTTTATATAACATAACCAGTAGTTAGGAAACCCGGTTATATAAGTCCGCAGTAGGATAGGACCCGTTATATACGTCATAGGTTAGGGACCCCGGTTTTTTATATAAAGTACCAGTAGGTAGGACCCTCATGTTATATAAAGTACCAGTAGGTACAGAGCCCCGTTTATAAAGTAACAGTAGGATAAGACCCGTTTATAAAGTACCAGTAGTTAGGACCCAGGTATATAAAGTACCAGTAGGTTAGGACACACCGTTATATAAAGTACCAGTATGTAGGACCCACGGTCTATATTAAAGTACCAGTAGGATAGGACCCAGTTTATAAGTACCAGTAGGTTAGGAGCCCAGTTATATAAAGTTTTTTACAGTAGTTCAGGACCCGTTATATAAAGTACCAGTAGGTTAGGACCCCGTATATATAGTACTACAGTGCGGTTAGGAACCCAGTTATATATAATACCAGCTAGGTTAGACCCGAGTCTATATAAAGTACCGTAGGATTGACCCGAGCTTATTAAAGTACCAGTAGGTTAGACCCGTATCTATATAAAGTACCAGTAGGTTTAGCGACCCGGTTATATAAAGTACCAGTAGATAGACCCATAAAGGTTTTAGGTATACCGCTAATAAAGTACCAAGTAGGATAGGAACCCGTTTATATAAAGTACCAGTAGGTTAGGACCCGAGTCTATATAAGTACCAGTAGGTTCGGACCGAGTTATATAAGTACCATGTAGTTAGGACCCGCTATATAAAGATACCACGTAGTTAGAGACCCAGGATTAGTAAAGTACCAGTAGGTTCACCACGGCACCCCATTATACATAAGTACCAGTTAGGTTAGGACCCAGTATATAACAGTACCCAGTAGGTTAGGACCCCATTATTATAAAGCATCCAGTAGGGTTAAGCCCATTACTAACAGTCACCAGTAGGGAGTATATGGTACCAGTAGCGCCAGTTTATAAAGTAACAGTAGGTTAGTGACCCAGCTTTATATAAAGTATCTAGAGATAGGACCCAGTTATAGAAGTACCTAGTAGGTTAGGACCCAGCTATAATAAAGTAAACCAGTAGGTTATGACCCAGTCTTATAATAGTACCAGTAGGTTAGGATGCCCCAGTTATATAAAGTACCAGTAGGTTTAGGACCGACTATATAATACCTAGAGTAGACCCACTATAAACCATAGGTTAGGACCCACCTTATTAAAGTACCAGTGATAGACCCGCAGTTATATAAAGTACCAGTAGGTTAGTGACCCAGTTATCTAAATACAAGCGTTAACCGATACAGTAGCGTTGAGACCCTATCTAAAGTACCAGTAGGTTAGACCCACGTTTATTCAAAAGTAGCCAGTAGGTTATGGGACCAGTTATATAAAGTACCAGATAGGTTAGGACCCGTTATATAGTAAGTAGGATAGCCACAGTAAACGTACAGATTAGACGTATAGAAGCTACCCATAGTTACCAGTCTATAAAGACCAGTAGGATTAGGACCAGTTATATAAAGTACCAGTAGGTGTAGACACCGTTATATAAAATCACCAGTAGGATTAGGACCCCTTGATATAAGTACCAGGTAAGGATAGGACCCAGTTATAAAGTGCCAGTAGGGTTAGGACCCAGTTGTATAAAGTACCAGTAGTAGGACCCAGTTATTAAAGTAACCAGTAGGTATGGACCCAGTTGTACTATAAAGTACCAGTTGTAACGGTACTAGGAGCCCAGTTTATATAAAGTACCAGTAGGTTAGGACCCAGTTGTATAAAGTACCAGTAGGATAGGGACCCAGTTGTATAAAGTACCAGTAGGTTAGGACCCAGTTTATAAAAGTACCAGTAGAGTTTAGTGAACCCAGTTCTTATAAAGTACCAGTAGGTTAGGACCCAGTTATATAAATACCAGTAGGTTTGGACCCAGTTGTATAAAGTAACAGTAGGATAGGACCCGTTATTAAAGTACCAGTAGGTTAGGACCAGTTTATAAAAGTACCAGTAGGTTAGGACCCAGTTTATAAAGATACCAGTAGGGATAGACCCAGTTATATAAAGTACCAGTAGGTTAGGACCCAGTTATATAAGTACCAGTAGTTAGGACCCAGTTTATATAAAGTACCAGTAGAGTAGGAGACCCAGTTATATAGAGTAACCAGTAGGTTAGGACCCAGTATATAAAGTACCAGTAGGATAGGACCCAGTATATAAAGTACCATAGTTAGGCCCAGTTATATAAAGTACCAGTAGGTAGGACCCAGTTATATAAAGTACCAGTAGGTAGGGACCCATCCTATATAAAGTACCAGTAGGATAGGACCCAGTTATATAAAGTACCAGTAGGTTAGGACCCAGTTCTATAATAAAGTACCAGTAGGTTAGGACCCCAGCTATATAAATAGAACCCAGTAGGTTAGGACCCATTATATAAAGTACCAGTAGGTTAGGACCCAGCTTATATAAATACCAGTAGGTTAGGACCCAGTTGTATAAAGTACAGTAGGTTAGGACACGTTAATAAAGTACCAGTAGGTTAGGACCCAGTTGTATATAAAGTACCAGTAGGTAGGATCCAGTTAAATAACAGTACAGTAGGTTAGGACCCAGTTATATAAAGTACCAGTAGGTATAGGACACCCCAGTTATATAAAGTACCAGTAGGTTAGGACCCAGTTATATAAAGTACCAGTAGGTTAGGACCCACGTTATATAAAGTTACCCTCGTAGGTGAGTACCGTTATATAAAGCAACCTTGACGTGGTGACTGGGCTTAAAATAATTTGGCCAACTTATTGAACTAATTGCTTTTATTTATCCAGGGTTCATGGCCAACTTATTGAACTAATTGCTTTTATTTATCCAGGGTTCATGGCCAACTTATTGAACTAATTGCTTTTATTTATCCAGGGTTCATGGCCAACTTATTGAACTAATTGCTTTTATTTATTCCAGGGTTCATGGCCAACTTATTGAAACTAATTGCTTTTAATTTATCAGGGTTCAGGCCAACTATTGACTAATTAATTGCTTTTATTTATCCAGGGTTCATGGCCAACTATTGAACTAATTGCCTATTATTATCCAGGGTTCATGGCCAACTTATTGAACTAATTGCTTTTATTTATCCAGGGTTCATGGCCAACTTATTGAACTAATTGCTTTTATTTATCCGGGGTTCATGGCCAACTTATTGAACTAATTGCTTTTATTTATCCAGGGTTCATGGCCAACTTATTGAACTAATTGCTTTTATTTATCCGGGGTTCATGGCACTTTATGAACTAATTGCTTTTATTTATCCAAGGTTCATGGCCAACTTATTGAACTAATTGCTTTTATTAATCAGGGTTCATGGCCAACTTATTGAACTAATTGCTTTTATTTATCCGGGGTTCATGGCCAACTTATGAACTAATTGCGTTTTTTATCAGGGTTCATGGCCAACTATTGAACTAATTGCTTGTGTTTATCCAGGTTCATGGCCAAACTTATTGAACTAATTGCTTTATTTATCAGGGTTCATGGCCAACTTATTGAACTAATTGCTTTTTTATCCAGGGTTCATGGCCAACTTATGAACTAGTTGCTTTTATTTATCCAGGGTTCATGGCCAACTTATTGAACTAATTGCTTTGTTTATCCAGGGTTCATGGCCAACTTATTGAACTAATTGCTTTTATTATCCAGGGTTCATGGCAACTTTATTGAACTACTTGCTTGTTTTATCCAGGGTTTCATGGCCACTTATTGAACTAATTGCTTTTATTATCAGGGTTCATGGCCAACTTTTTGAACAATTGCTTTGTTATCCAGGGTTCATGGCAACTTATTGAACTAATTGCTTTTATTTATCCAGGGTTAATGGCCAACTTATTGAACTAATTGCTTTATTTATCCAGGGTTCATGGCCAACTTATTGAACTAATTGCTTTGTTTATCCAGGGTTCGTGGCCAACTTATTGAACTAATTGCTTTATTTATCCAGGGTTCATGGCCAACTTATTGAACTAATTGCTTTGTTTATCCAGGGTTCATGGCCAACTTATTGAACTAATTGCTTTTATTTATCCAGGGTTCATGGCCAACTTATTGAGCTAATTGCTTTGTTTATCCAGGGTTCATGGCCAACTTATTGAACTAATTTCTTTTATTTATCCGGGGTTCATGGCCAACTTATTGAACTAATTACTTTGTTTATCCAGGGTTCATGGCCAACTTATTGAACTAATTGCTTTTATTTATCCAGGGTACATGGCAGACTGTTTGTAGTAGAACCTTATGGTGGTGGCAGACTGTTTGTAGTAGAACCTTATGGAGGTAGCCAATATGCAATTAGAATTGTGTGTGCACTAGAATTCTGTTTTTTGTATGTATTAATATTTGAAAGCTAACATGTGATTGGTTGGGGCAAAATCAGCCACTATTTTAAACGATAACAACTTTACTGAATAACCCTGACTGTATATTCAACATATTAATCCCCTGTTCATTAAGACCCCATATTGGCTGTTTTCTAGCTATGTTTACAGCTCGGTACTTTTACGACTTGCTAACAATGAAACTTGTTTTTTAGAGCGTCGCGCAGGGAAGGACGACATAGCTCATGTGTAAGTTACTAGAAGAGGTTAAAATCTCAACCTCTCCATCCCGTATGGAAATTCTATTGGTTCAGTCCCTACACAATGTAACCTTGTAATCCACGGATCATTTCTATTCGCAGCTCAATACGGCACCGAATATCGACGCCAATGGCTGGTGATTACCCAAGGCTCCCACTCAATAGGAAGCTCTTAGTCTGATAAATCCTCCTATTGACCGCAGGCCGTGGGTCGATATCTGTTTATATGGGATGATTAGGGCGGGGGTGGGTGTGATTAGCACAGAGCAGGGAAACCAATAAAGAAGGAGCTACCTCTGGGGGGCCCCCAATAATGCTGGGGGGCCCCCAATAATGCTGGAGGGGCCCGGGGGAAAAGCCTGACTATGGTAATGCGGAATAAACTGTTTATTTGATTTCTGTGGATTTGTTTATTTATTGATTTGTAGGTTTGAAGTTCCCCTTTCAAGCCTGAGACGGGGAATGAAGGGTTAATGACAGCCTAACGGGATAGAAAGGTTAATGAAGGACACACGCACAAACAGGAGCATTTAACACCTTTTCCTAACCTGGCACTGAAACGGTAACAGTAAGAGGAATATTAACACACAGCGTTGGAACCAATTATGGTCATTAAATTCTATGTGAGTCTCCTATTAAACAGCAGGGAGAGAAGGACAAAAACAACGACTCTAATTAAAAGGCAGAGACCAGTTTAATTAGTGGGAGAGAAGGACCCGGGGTAGGAAAGAATCCGCAGTGTCAGTAATGGGGGGACTCAGAGAGAGAAGGATCATCTGTCACTAGAAACCCAAATTCCCTGAATGGTACCCACCCCTACACCTGGTACACTGAATGGTACCCACCCCTACACCTGGTACACTGAATGGTACCCACCCCTACACCTGGTACACTGAATGGTACCCACCCCTACACCTGGTACACTAAATGGTACCCACCCCTACACCTGGTACACAAAATGGTACCCACCCCTACACCTGGAACACTGAATGGTCTCTACCTCTTCACCTGGTACACTGAATGGTCTCTACCCCTTCACCTGGTACACATGAATGGTCTCTACCTCTCACCTGGTACACACTGAAGGTCTCTACCCTACCACCACCTTTCACCTGGTACACTGAATGGTCTCTATCCCCCTTCACCTGGTACACTGAATGGTCTCTACCCCTTCACCTGGTACACTGAATGGTCTCTACCCCTTCACCTGGTACACACTGAATGGTTTCTACCCCAATCACCTGGTACACACTGAATGGTCTCTACCCCTTCACCTGGTACACTGAATGGTCTCTACCCCTTCACCTGGTACACACTGAATGGTCTCTACCCCATCACCTGGTACACACTAATGGTTCTCACCCTTCACACCTTCACTGGTACACTGAATGGTCTCTACCCCAATCACCTGGTACACACTGAATGGTCTCTACCCCTTCACCTGGTACACTGAATGGTCTCTACCCCAATCACCTGGTACACACTGAATGGTCTCTACCCCTTCACCTGATACACTGAATGGTCTCTACCCCTTCACCTGGTACACACTGAATGGGTCTCTACCTCTTCACCGTACAATGAATGGTCCTACCCTTCACCTGGTACACACTGAATGGTTTCTACCCCAATCACCTGGTACACACTGAATGGTCTCTACCCCAATCACCTGGTACACACTGAATGGTCTCTACACTCACCTGTACACACTGAATGGTCTCTACCCTTCACCTGTACACAATGGTCTCTACCTCTCACCTGGTACACCACTGAATGGTCTCTACCCCTTCACCTGGTACACTGAATGGTCTCTACCCCTCACCTGTACACACTGAATGGTCTCTACCCCTCTCACCTGGTACACACTGAATGGTCTCTACCCCTCTCACCTGGTACACACTGAATGTCTTACCCCTTCACCTTGACACACTGAATGGTCTCTACCCTTCACCTGGTACACACTGAATGGTCTCTACCCCTTCACCTGGTACACTGAATGGTCTCTACCCCAATCACCTGGTACACACTGAATGGTCCTCTACCCCTTCACCTGGTACACACTGAATGGTCTCTACCCCCTTCACCTGGTACACTGATGGCTCTACTTACCCCTTCACCTGGTACACCACTGAATGGTCTCTAACCCCCATCACCTGGTACACACTGAATGGTCTCTACCCCTTCACCTGGTACAACACTGAATGGTCTCTACCTTCACCTGGTCACACTGAATGGTCTCTACCCCTTCACCTGGTACACACTGAATGGTCTCTACCTCTTCACCTGGTACACACTGAATGGTCTCTACCCCAATCACCTGGTACACACTGAATGGTCTCTACCCCTACACCTGGTACACTGAATGGTCTCTACCTCTTCACCTGGTACACACTAAATGGTCTCTACCTCTTCACCTGGTACACACTGAATGGTCTCTACCTCTTCACCTGGTACACACTGAATGGTCTCTACCTCTTCACCTGATACACACTGAATGGTCTCTACCCCTCACCTGGTACACAACTGAATGGTCTCTAACCCCTACACCTGGTACACAGAATGGTCTCTACCTTTCACCTGGTACACACATAAATGGTCTCTACCTCTTCACCTGGTACACACTGAATGGTCTCTACTACCCACTCCCCTGGTACAACACCTGAATGGTCTCTACTCCTTCACCTGATACACACTGAATTTCTCTACCCCCTTCACCTGGTACAACTGAATGGTCTCTACCCTCTTCACCTGATACACTAATGGTCTATACCCTTCACCTGATACACTGATGTCTTCTCACCTTCACCTGTACACACTGAATGGTCTCTACCTCTTCACCTGGTACAACCACTGAAGGTCTCTACCCCTTCACCTGGTACACACTGAATGGTCTCTACCCCTTCACCTGGTACACACTGAATGGTCTCTACCCCTTCACCTGTTACACACTGAATGGTCTCTAACCCCTTCACCTGGTACACACTGAATGGTCTCTACCCCTTCACCTGGTAACACCTGAATGGTCTCTACCTCTTCACCTGATACACTGAATGGTCTCTACCCCTTCACCTGGTACACTGAATGGTCTCTACCCCTTCACCTGTACACACTGAATGGTCTCTACCTCTCACCTGATACACTGATGTCTCTACCTCTTCACCTGGTACACACTGAATGGTCTCTACCCCTTCACCTGTACACACTGAATGGTCTCTCATCTTCACAGGTACCACACTGAATGGTCTCTACCCCTTCACTTGGTCACACTGAATGGTCCTACCCCTTCACCTGGTACACTGAATGGTCTCTACCCCTTCACCTGGTACACACTGAGTGGTCTCTACCCTTCACCTGGTACACACTGAATGGTCTCTACCTCTTCACCTGGTACACACTGAATGGTCTCTACCCCTTCACCTGGTACACACTTGGTCTCTACCTCTTCACCTGATACACTGAATGGTCTCTACCCCTTCACCTGTACACACTGAATGGTCTCTACCTCTTCACCTGATACACACTGAATGGTCTCTACCACTTCACCTGGTACACACTGAATGGTCTCTACTCTCTTCACCTGGTACACACTGAATGTGTCTCTACCCCTTCACCTGGTACACACTGAATGGTCTCTACCTCTTCACCTTGATACCACTGAATGGTCTCTACCCCTTCACTTGGTACACACACTGAATGGTCTCTACCCTCTTCACCTGTACAACTGAATGGTCTCTACCCCTTCACCTGGTACAACACTGAGTGGTCTCTACCCCTCACCTGGACACTGAATGGTCTCTACTCTACCTCTTACCTGGTACACTGAATGGTCTCTACCCCTCTTCACCTGGTACCACTGAATGGTCTCTACCCTTCACCTGATACACACTGAATGGTCTCTACCCACACTTCACCTGGTACACACTGAATGGTTTACCCACCTCGTCACGGTACACACGAATGGTCTCTACCCCTTCACTGGTACACATGAATGGTCTCATACCTCTTCACCTGATACCACTGAATGGTCTCTACCACCTTTCACATGGTACACACGAATGGTCTCTACCCTTCACCTGGTACACATGAATGTCTCTACCTCTTCACCTGGTACACACTGAATGGTCTCTACCCCTTCACCTGGTACACACTGAATGGTCTCTACCTCTTCCCCTGGTACACTGAATGGTCTCTACCCCTACACCTGGTACACACTGAAATGGTCTCTTCTCCACTTCACCTGGTACACACTATGGTCTCTACCTCTACCTCTTCACCTGAACACGAATGGTCTCTACCTCTTCATCACCTGGTACACTAATGTCTCTAACCCCACACCTGGTACACTGAATGGTCTCTACCTCTTCACCTGATACACACTGAATGGTCTCTACCTCTTCACCTGGTACAACACTGAATGGTCTCTACCTCTTCACCTGATACACACTGAATGGTCTCTACCTCTTCACACTGGTACATACACTGAATGGTCTCTACCCCTTCACCTGATACACTGAATGGTCTCTCCCTCTTCACGTGTACACACTGATGCTCTAACCCTTCACCTGGTACACACTGAATGGTCTCTACCTCTTCACCTGGTACACACTGAATGGTCTCTACCCCTTCACCTGGTACCCTGAATGGTCTCATACCTCTTCACCTGGTACACACTGAATGGTCTCTACCCCTACACCTGGTACACACTGAATGGTCTCTACCTCTTCACCTGATACACATGAATGGTCTCTACATCTTCATGGTACACACTGAATGGTCTCTACCTCTTCACCTTACACACTGATGGTCTCTACCTCTTCACATGGTACACACTGATGGTCTCCTACCTCTTCACCTGATACACACTGAATGGTCTCTACCTCTCTCACTGGTACCACTGAACTGTCTCTACCCCTTCACCTGGTACACACGATGAGGTCTCTACCTCTTCACCTGGTACACACTGAATGGTCTCTACCCCTTCACCTGGTACACACTGAATGGTCTCTACCACTCTTCACCTGGTACACTGAATGGTCTCTACCCTCTTCACATGGTACACACTGAATGGTCTCTACCCCTTCACCCTGGTACACACTGAATGGTCTCTACCTCTTCACCTGATACACACTGAATGGTCTCTACCCCTTCACCTGGTACACACTGAATGGTCTCTACCCCTCACCTGGTACACACGAATGGTCTCTACCCTTCACCTGGTACACACTGAATGGTCTCTACCTCTCACCTGATACACACTGAATGGTCTCTACCCCATCACCTGGTACACACTGAATGGTCTCTACCTCTTCACCTGGTACACACTGAATGGTCTCTACCCCTTCACCTGTACACTGAATGGTCTCTACCTCTCTACCCTTCACTGGTACACACTGAATGGTCTCTACCTCTTCACCTGGTACAACTGGAATGGTCTCTACCCCTTCACCTGGTACACTGAATGGTCTCTACCACTTCACCTGGTACACACTGAATGGTCTCTACCTCTTCACCTGGTACACTGAATGGTCTCTACCCAATCACCTGGTACACACTGAATGGTCTCTACCTCTTCACCTGATACACACTGAATGGTCTCTACCCCTTCACCTGGTACACACTAAATGGTCTCTACCCCAATCACCTGGTACACACTGAATGGTCTCTACTCTTCACCTGATACCACTGAATGGTCCTACCCTCACCTGGTACACACTGAATGGTCTCTACCTCTTCACCTGGTACACACGAATGGTCTCTACCCCCTTCACCTGGTACACACTGAATGGTCTCTACCTCTTCACCTGGTACACACTGAATGGTCTCTACCCCTTCACCTGGTAACAAATGGTCTTACTCTCACATGTACACTGATGTCTTACCCTTCACCTGGTACACACGAATGGTCTCTATCTCTTAACCTGATCACACTGAATGGGTCTCTACCTCTTCACCTGGTACACATTGAATGGTCTCTACCCCAATCACCTGGTACACACTGAATGGTCTCTACCCCAATCACCTGGTACACACTGAATGGTCTCTACCCCATCACCTGGTACACACTGAATGGTCTCTACCCCAATCACCTGGTACACACTGAATGGTCTCTACCCCCTTCACCTGGTACACCACTGAATGGTCTCTACCTCTTCACCTGGTACACACTGAATGGTCTCTACCCCTTCACCTGGTACACTGAATGGTCTCTACCTCTTCACCTGGTACACACTAATGGTCTCTACCTCTTCACCTGATACACTGAATGGTCTCTACCTCTTCACCTGGTACACACTAAATGGTCTCTACATCATCACATGGTACACATTGAATGGTCTCTACCCCTTCACCTGGTACACACTGAATGGTCTCTACCTCTTCACCTGGTACACACTAAATGGTCTCTACATCTTCACATGGTAAACATTGAATGGTCTCTACCCCTTCACCTGGTACACACTGAATGGTCTCTACCCCTTCACCTGGTACACTGAATGGTCTCTACCTCTTCACCTGTACACACTGAATGGTCTCTACCCCTTCACCTGGTACACACTGAATGGTCTCTACCCCAATCACCTGGTACACATTGAATGGTATCTACCCCAATCACCTGGTACACACTGAATGGTCTCTACCTCTTCACCTGGTACACACTAAATGGTCTCTACATCTTCACATGGTACACATTGAATGGTCTCTACCCCTTCACATGGTACACACTGAATGGTCTCTACCTCTTCACCTGATACACACTGAATGGTCTCTACCCCTTCACCTGGTACACACTGAATAGTTTCTACCCCTTCACCTGGTACACACTAAATGGTCTCTATCCCTTCACCTGGTACACACTGTATGGTCTTTACCCCTTCACCTGGTACACACTGAATGGTCTCTATCCCTTCACCTGGAACACACTGAATGGTCTCTATCTCTTCACCTGGTACACACTGAATGGTTCCCACCTCTTCACCTGATACACTGAATGGTCTCTACCTCTTCACCTGGTACACATTGAATGGTCTCTACCCCTTCACCTGGTACACATTGAATGGTCTCTACCCCTTCACCTGGTACACACTGAATGGTCTCTACCTCCACCTTCTGTACACACTGAATGGTCTCACCCTTCACCTGGTACACACTGAATGGTCTTCTACCTCTCACCTGGTCCACACTGAATGGTCACCACCTTCACCTGGTACACATGAATGGTCTCTATCTCCCCTTCACCTGGTACACATGAATGGTCTCTACCCCTTCACCTGGTACACACTGAATGGTCTCTATACCCTTCACCTGGTACACACTGAATGTCTCTACCCCTTCACCTGTACACACTGAATGGTCTCTATCCCTTCACCTGCACACACTAAATGGTCTCTATCTCTTCACCGGTACACACTGAATGGTTCCCACCTCTCACCTGATACACCTGAATGGTCTCTACTCTCACCTGTACACATGAATGGTCTCTACCCCTTCACCTGGTACACATTGAATGGTCTCTCACCACCCTTCACCTGGTACACACTGAATGGTCTCTACCCCTTCACCTGGTACACACTGAATGGTCTCTACCCCTACACCTGGTACACACTGAATGGTCTCTACCCTTCACCTGGTACACACTGAATGGTCTCTACCCATTCCACCTGGTACACACTGTATGGTCTCTACCTCTTCACCTGGTACACACTGAATGGTCTCTACCCCTTCACACCTGTACAACTGAATGGTCTCTATCCTTCACCTGGACACTGAATGGTCTCTATCTCTTCACTGGTACACACTGAATGGTTTCCCCCTTTCACCTGATACACTGATGGTCTCTACCTCTTCACCTGGTACACATGATGGTCTCTCACCCTTCACCTGGTACACATTGAATGGTCTCTACCCCTTCACCTGGTACACATGAATGGTCCTCTACCCCTTCACACCTGTACACACTGAATGTCTCTACCCCTACACCTGGTACAACACTCGAATGGTCTCTACTCTTCACCTGGTACACCTGATGGTTCCCACCCTCTTCACCTTACACATGAATGGTCTACCCTCTTCCCCTGGTACACACTGAATGGTTCTCTACCCCTTCACCTGATACACACTGAATGGTCTCTCCCTTCACCTGGTACCACTGAATGGTCTCTACCTCTCTCACCTGGTACACACTGAATGGTTTATGTCTCTACTTCACCTGGTACACACTGAATGGTCTCTACCCCTTCACCTGGTACACACTGAATGGTCTCTACCCCTTCACCTGGTACACACTGAATGGTCTCTTACTCACCTCTCCTGGTACACACTGAATGGTCTCTACCCCTTCCTCTTACCCTATGGTACACACTGAATGGTCTCTACCCCTCACCTGGTACACACTGAATGGTCTCTACCCTTCACCTGGTACACTGAATGGTCTCATACCCTTCACCTGGTACACTGAATGTCTCTACCCCTTTCACCTGGTACACCTGAATGGTCTCTACCCCTACACCTGGTACACACTGAATGGTCTCTATCCCTTCACCTTTACACTAATGTCTCTACCCCTACACCTGGTACACACTGAATGGTCTCTACCCACACCTGGTACACACTGAATGGTCTCTACCTCTTCACCTGGTACACACTGAATGGTCTCTACCCTTCACCTTACACACTGAATGGTCTCTACCTCTTCACCTGGTACACACTGAATGGTCTCCACCCCTTCACCTGGTACACTGAATGGTCTCTACCCTACACCTGGTACACACTGAATGGTCTCTACCCCTTCACCTGGTACACATGAATGGTCTCTACCCCTACACCTGGTACACACTGAATGGTCTCTACCCCTTCACTGTTACACTGAATGGTCTCTACCTCTTCACCTGGTACACACTGAATGGTCTCTACCCCTTCACCTGGTACACTGAATGGTCTCTACCCTCCCCCTTCACCTGGTACACTGAATGGTCTCTACCCCTTCACCTGGTAACACTGAATGGTCTCTCTACCCCACTTCCCTGTACACTGAATGGTCTCTACCCCTTCATCACCTGGTACACACTGAATGGTCTCTACCCTACACCTGGTACACACTGAATGGTCTCTATCCCTCACCTGGTACACTGAATGGTCTCTACCTCTTCACCTGGTACACACTGAATGGTCTCTCCACCTCTTCACCTGGTACACACTGAATGGTCTCTACCCCTTCACCTGGTACACTGAATGGTCTCTACCCTTCACCTGGTACACACTGAATGGTCTCTACCTCTTCACCTGGTACACTGAATGGTCTCTACCCCTTCACTGGTACACTGAATGGTCTCTACCACTCCCTTCACCTTACACACTGAATGGTCTCTACCCTCACCTGTTACACCTAGATGTCTCTACCCCTCACCTGGTACACACTGAATGGTCTCTACCCCTTCACCTGGTACACTGAATGGTCTACCCCTTCACTGGTACACTGAATGGTCTCTACCTCTTCACCTGGTACACTGAATGGTCTCTACCCTTCACCTGGTACACTGAATGGTCTCTACCCCTCACCTGGTACACACTGAATGGTTTCTACCTCATCACTGGCACACTGAATGGTCTCTACCCCTTCACCTGGTACACCTGAATGGTCTTACCCCTTCACTGGTCAACTGAATGGTCTCTACCCCTTCACCTGGTACACACTGAATGGTCTCTACCCCTACACCGGTACACTGAATGGTCTCTACCTCTTCACCTGGTACACACTGAATGGTCTCTACCTCTTCCCCTGGTACACACTGAATGGTCTCTACCTCTTCACCTGGTACACATTAATGGTCTCTACCACCTTCACCTGGTACACACTGAATGGTCTCTACCTCTCACGGTACCATTGAATGTCTCTACCCTTCACCTGGTACACACTGAATGGTCTCTACCCCTTTTCCTGGCACACACTAAATGGTCTCTACCCCTTCACCTGGTACACTGAATGGCTCTACCCCTCCCGGTACACTGAATGGTCTCTACACCTTCACCTGGTACACACTGAATGGTCTCTACCCCTTCACCTGATCACACTGAATGGTCTCTACCCCCTACACTGGTACACACTGAATGGTCTCTACCCCTTCACCTGGTACACTGAATGGTCTCTACCCCTACACCTGGTACACTGAATGGTCTCTACCCCTTCACCTGGTACACATGAATGGTCTCTACCCCTTCACCTGGTACACACTGAATGGTCTCTACCCCTTCACCTGGTCACTGAAGTGGTCTCTACCCCTTCACCTGGTACACACTGAATGGTCTCTACCCCTTTTCCTGGCACACACTAAATGGTCTCTACCCCTTCACCTGGACACTGACTGCCTCTACCCCTTCACCTGTACACTGAATGGTCTCTACACCTTCACCTGGTACACCATGAATGGTCTCTACCCCTCACTACACACTGAATGGTCTCTACCCTTCACCTGTACACACTGAATGGTCTCTACCCCTTCACCTGGTACACTGAATGGTCTCTATCCCTTCACCTGGTACACTGAATGGTCTCTACCCCCTTCACCTGGTACACACTGAATGGTCTCTACCCTTCACTGGTACACACTGAATGGTCTCTACCCCTCACCTGGTACACACTGAATGGTCTCTACCCCTTCACCTGGTACACTGAATGGTCTCTACCCCTTCACCTGTACACATGAATGGTCTCTACCCCTTCACCTGGTACACATGAATGGTCTCTACCCCTTCACCTGGTACACTGAATGGTCTCTACCCATTCACCTGGTACACTAAATGGTCTCTACCCCTTCACCTGATACACACTAATGGTCTCTACCCCTACACCTGGTACACACTGAATGGTCTCTACCCCTTCACCTGGTACACACTGAATGGTCCTACCTCTCACCCTGGTACACTGAATGGTCTCTACCTCTTCACCTGGTACACACTGAATGGTCTCTACCCCTTCACCTGGTACACTGAATGGTCACTACCTCTCACCTGGTACACTGAATGGTCTCTACCTCTTCAACCTGGTACACACTGAATGGTCTCTACCCTCACTCACCTGTACACTGAATGGTCTCTACCCCTTCACCTGGTACACACTGAATGGTCTCTACCTCTTCACCTGGTACACTGAATGGTCTCTACCCCTTCACCTGGTACACACGAATGGTCTCTACACCCTCCACCTGGTACACACTGAATGGTCTCCTACCCCTACACCTGGTACACTGAATGGTCTCTACCCCTTCACCTGGTACACACTGAATGGTCTCTACCCCTTCACCTGGTACACTGAATGGTCTCTACCTCTTCACCTGGTACACCTGAATGGTCTCTACCCCTTCACCTGGTCACACTGAATGGTCTCTACCCTTTCACCTGGTACACTGAATGGTCTCTACCCCTTCACCTGGTACACACTGAATGGTCTCTACCCCTTCACCTGGTACACACCGAATGGTCTCTACCTCTTCACCTGGTACACACTGAATGGTCTCTACCCCTCACCTGGTACAACACTGAATGGTCTCTACCCTTTCACCTGGTACACTGAATGGTCTCTACCTCTTCACCTGGTACACTAAATGGTCTCTACCCCTTCACCTGGTACACACTGAATGGTCTCTACCCCTCACCTGGTACACTAAATGGTCTCTAACCCTTCACCTGATACAACACTGAATGGTCTCTACCCCTACACCTGGTACACACTGAATGGTCTCTACCCCTTCACCTGGTACACACTGAATGGTCACTACCCTCTCACCTGGTACACATGAATGGTCTCACCTCTTCACCTGGTACACTGAATGGTTCTCTTACCCCTTCACCTGGTACACACTGAATGGTCCTCTACCCTTCACCTGGTACACACTGATGTCTCACCCTACACCTGGTACACTGAATGGTCTCTACCCCTTCACCTGGTACACACTGAATGGTCTCTACCCCCTTCACCTGGTACACACCGAATGGTCTCTACCTCTTCACCTGGTACACACTGAATGGTCTCACCCTTCACCGGTACACACTGAAGGTCTCACCCTTCACCTGGTACACTGAATGGTTCTACCCCTTCACCTGGTACACACTGAATGGTCTCTACCCTTCACCTGGTACACTGAATGGTCTCTACCCTTTCACCGGTACACTGAATGGTCTCTTACCCCTTCACCTGGTACACACTGATGGTCTCTACCCCTTCACTGGTACACTGAATGGTCCTCTAACCCCTCACCTGGTACACTGAATGGTCTCTACACCCTTCACCTGGTACACACTGAATGGTCTCTACCCCTACACCGTACACACTGAATAGTCTCTACCTCTTCACCCTGGTACACTGATGGTCTCTACCTCTTCACTGGTACAACACTGAATGGTCTCTACCCTTCACTGGATACACACTGAATGGTCTCTACCCCTTCACCTGGTACACACTGAATGGTCTCTACCCCTTCACCTGATACCACACTGAATGGTCTCTACCCCTTCACCTGGTACCACTGAATGGTCTCTACCCCTACACCTGGTACACTGAATGGTCTCTACCCCTTCACCTGGTACACACTGAATGGTCTCTACCTCTTCACCTGGTACACACTGAATGGTCTCTACCACCTACACCTGACACGAATGGTCTCTACCTCTTCACCGGTAACACGAATGGTCTCTACCCTTCACCTGGTACACACTGAATGGTCTCTACCCCTACACCTGGTACACTGAATGGTCTCTACCCCTTCACCTGGTACACACTATATGGTCTCTACCCCTACACCTGGTACACTGAATGGTCTCTACCCCTTCACCTGATACCACACTGAATGGTCTCTACCCCACACCTGGTACACTGAATGGTCTCTACCTCTTCACCTGGTACACACTGAATGGTCTTACCCCTTCACCTGGTACACACTGAATGGTCTCTACCCCTTCACCTGATACACACTGAATGGTCTCTACCCCTACACCTGGTACACTGAATGGTCTCTACCCCTCACCTGGTACACACTGAATAGTCTCTACCCCTACACCTGGTACACTGAATGGTCTCTACCTCTTCACCTGGTACACACTGAATGGTCTCTACCCCTACCCTGGTACAACTGAATGGTCTCTACCCCTTCACCTGGTACACATGAATGGTCTCTACCCCTTCACCTGGACACACTGAATGGTCTCTACCTCTTCACCTGGTACACACTGAATGGTCTCTACCCCTTCACCTGGTACACACTGAATGGTCTCTACCCCTACACCTGGTACACTGAATGGTTCTCTACCTCTTCACCTGGCACACACTGAATGGTCAATCTACCTCTTCACCTGGTACACTGAATGGTCTCTACCTCTTCACCTGGTACACACTGAATGGTCTCTACCTCTTCACCTGTACACTGAATGGTCTCTACCTCTTCACCTGGTACACTGAATGGTCTCTACCCCTTCACCTGGTACACACTGAATGGTCTCTACCCCAATCACCTGGTACACACTGAATGGTCTCTACCCCTTCACCTGATACACTGAATGGTAGATAGACACGCACTTCCATCACCCAGTACAGTACAGCTAAGGATAGATACACACGCACTTGCCATATATTGCTCCATCTGTACCTGAACTACAACAACAAACTTCTCATTAATTATCCACCAGTCAAACAAACATTATTATATTACATCACTGTGATGTCATGTTGTGGTCGAGCCCCCTCCCTTCCCAAGTAATTTAGCAACAAGTTATTTCATCTTTTTTTTTTTTTTTTATTTTATTTTCATATTCTTTTTGGTTTTGCTTTTTTCCCCTGAGCACCATAATCCAGATTTTCCCTAATACTCTGGATTCAACATAAGGTTTAGTAGCAGAGAAAATAATAAAAACACATGGTCACATTACAGGGTTTCCTTCCTTGGTTTGCAGAATTTTTCAGGGTGAAACTTGGGATCGGGGGGGCAGAACTTAAAATAGGGGGTTGTGCATGTGGTTTAAAGCCCCTCTGGCTCTGAACAGGTAAATGAGGTTTTGGTTGGCCAACTGGAGCCATTGAAATTCACCCCCCCCCCCCATAGTAAATCATCTACCATATCAGATAAACTACATTGAGATGAGGTTGAAACCTGCAATGTGACTTCACTATATTATATATAAAAAAAAAATCAATGGACATTAAGCAAAGTCAAGGAGGAGACTAATTTCTACAAGCTTAACAACGGCAACAAAAAAAGAAACCAGCCTAATATAGAGTAAAAAACAAAGGGGAAAATACAAAAAATTACATCATATATAAGACCCTCCCTTCCCACAAATTTGTTTTGGAGACAATATTCAAGTTCAAATAATATAAAGCATTGTTCTTTGGTAGAATAGCTAAAGGAGAAGGAGCTTTCATCTTGGATCGAAGAACCAATCAGGAGGGCTTGGCGGCCATTTTGAATTGCAAGTTCTAGCGAGTCCAGCCAATAGTGTAAGAGGTCTGATTCAGTCTTTCTCTGTCCATGGTTTTTCCCACATGTGAAGGTCCGTGTAAGAGGAGGATGAGGTAAAGAGGTTACCCAAAGCTTTAAATTAGCACAGAGACACATAGATTGCAAACGAGAACCAACCAAAAGTCCATAAAGACCAAGTAAAATCCAGATTAGGTCCAGGGAGATCTGGTACAACCTCAACATATTACATTTTGTTCATTGACATTATCGCTTTATGAAATGTGCTTAACAATTGTGCAAATTTGCCCCATCCCATCATGCAACTCCTGGGCAAATGGACCTAATGCTAATTTTGACAAATTTGGATGAAATGTGACTGTTGACTATGAGGAAGGGCCACATGGCATTTTTCTGGGGCCCCTTATCAACAAGAGGCAAGAGTTGTTAACTCCCTTTCACAGCAATACCAACCACAACAGCAGAATAAGGTCAGGTGACAATAACAATGTCAGTTTACTTCCCCTTTACTTTCTCTATGGAGCAAAACCAGATGTAATAGAACATGAAAATGTCTCCATGTCCATGTGTACACATAAAAAATAAAATAAACTATGGGCCACTAAGCAGCCGTTCAGTAAATTGCCCTGAATTATAATCGGATTTTCCTTTTAAATAAAAAACTCTCCAGAATGTTTGCGAACTATAACTCACAGCATTCCCTGACTGCAGGAGCATTCAGGGAATGCAGGGAGTTGAAGTTTTGCAAATTTAGACAAGCAATGCATTGCTAATCCTAATAAGGGGAACCGTTATTAGGAAACCCTTAGAATACTGATTAGCATTGATTCCATTCATGAACTGTTCGTTTCTTTGTAGAATTTGTCCTTAGCAAACCCTATAAAATATAAGGCCAAGTTAAGTTAAGACTACCAGAAAATAAAAACAAAATGACACAAAATCCTAATATCCTACAATTGCATTTATTTCTTTATGACCGCAATATTGTTCCCACTAGGATAAGAGATAAAACCTTCCACATTCCAAGGTCCTTTATATAAAATACTCTGTGTACTGCAGCGAACTAACATATATAGATATATATAGATATATTATCATGAGGTAGATGTGAGTTAGGAAAATCCCTTTTCAGGATGATAAATGAATTACAGTGAATTACAGGCACGTTTGGAAGGAGGTGATGTGCAATAAGGAACTTAAACCAAGTGCCTGTCATTGTTAAAGGGAAATGGTTAAAGAGGAGTGCAGTGTTTCTTATTATCACTGGGATCATATTGTGGAAAACCCAAACAAGAAACACATGGTGCTAATTTTGCCGCAACCAATTAGATATTATTTAACATATGAAAGCTAACATCTGATTGGTTGGGGCAAAATTACCCCCACTTTAAATGATAAGAACTTTTATTGAATCTCCCTATATGTATTTTTTTTATATTTAAGAACAAGTTATATTCTTATCTGCTAAAGTGGAAAATGGGGCACTGTGGAGTCCCATTGTTGTCCAACATGGTAGATGAAGATCAGGAACAGCTGTGGGGCTTCTGATTTCCTTTAACCCCATCCCACAATATTAGGCACCTTTGGTTATAAACATGGGGGATTTGTTGCCTTACATTTAATGGGAAAATTCTCCCCGTTCCAATAAAATCTCCACTTCAAAAACCTCTAGTAATCAACCCTAAGTTCCTTTCTTTCCCACATTTCTCTCTCTGGAAAAGAAGGGAAAGGCAACTTGACAGGAGAATTGATTTTCTCTTTATAGAGTTGTGAAAGGTCACCGGCCCTGAGCCATAGACTCGTCAACTCTACAGAAATGGATTGGGAAGGAACAGGTTAACCACTATGTCTCTATTAACTCTTCTCTCGCCGGCCATCATTTTGCTTAACATTTGGCACACTAGAAGATCTCCTTGTCACAGTCACTTGTACAATGTTTACCAAATTCTCACCTCCAATTCTCCACATGTATTGCTCTGACTTTATCTACAATGACCCACTTTCCTTTTTGTGCCTGTCTCTATGTAGTAACTGGTAGAAGATTATTTTAGTCTATTTGGTTTAAGGTCAATGGAATCCCCTAAAATCACTAGATTTGGGCATTGGGTGGGAAGGTGAAAGTTCAACAGCAAGTGACCATTGCGAATCGGGAAATCCCTCACCGGATCTTTGACAGTTAATCTAATAACACAACCTGTCTGAGGCTACGACAGGGACCATCTGATAAATATTATTGCACATAAACCCAAGTCTGTACCCGGATGTATAATTACACCATAACCAGGAACCTCAGAGCTGCTCTGTACGATGCATAGACTATTGAGGGAAATCGCCTGGCATCACCCACTAGGGGCGCCACACCTTCCCTTTAACTCCGAACACATATCAAATAAGCAGTATTCCCATTAGAATCATGATGCAGACTGTATCGGTTTCAGTGTAGCCATACAGCATGGACTTGGCCTTGCAGTGTGGAGATTTCGTAGGCGCTCGGTTTTAAAGCGGCGCCAACCCTAGTTCTTGCATTGGGGTCAGTGTGTGTGTGGAGGTAGATAAGGGAACATAACCTGCACAAATCAAAACAAAAACCATTGCAAACAAAAAACATCAGGTACCAAGTAACTTGCCCTTTAACACACACAGTTTAGTCAGTGCACGGGGATGGACTTTGTTAACAATGCAAGCAGCAATTGGTTATTAGAGGATGCTGGGAGATGTAGTCCTTTTCTGCTTCCAATCTCCCAGAAGCGTTGAACTGACTAATTAATGTTTCTATTTTGTTGCTCCTCCCTATTACATTGTGCGTCTCTCTAACCCCGCCTCCTCCTTCATAACCACGGCTAATGCCTGCCCACCTGTTTAGGATCAGCGCATTGCGCCAGTCTGCCCTGGCACCGTCCTTGTTAGGATAAGAAATTCTCCCAGACAAGTTGCGATCATTTGTATTGGCACTTAAATTACTGATCCACTTGTCCGCACCTTGAACTTAACATCGCCGCCCTCATTGATTCGCCTTTCCTATAACGTTACTGGCCATAAGAAATCTATACGAATGCCTCTATAGAACGTTCTCCACTTACCAGGTCTTGTCTAGTAGAGAAATAAAGAATTCATTACAAAACGGCGGTGAATACGGTAAAATGAGATGTGGTTGATCTACAGACATCGACATGAATTCGTATAATGGGTGAGAAGTGTGAGAGATTCTTCCATGATTGGATAAAGTCCCCTCTCCCGATCGGAAAGGAAACCTTGCGTTACCGCAGGCTCCGTGGAACAAGACAACGTCCTGTTTCGCAGACACAGATTTCAAAACAAAATTAAAAACCAACAACACACACCTAGTCTACTGGATATGGTACCACTGAATAAATTAACTGTTCCTATCTCTTTGGTAAAAGCTAAGTACGGTAAGTTCTTTCTCTGTTCGAGGGGTGTGATCCCAATGACCAAATTCCCAGAAACTGGAACCGCAGATAATTGGTGACTTCCCCATCACAGTAAGAGAATTGTGCGTCAAGTGAAAGGTTATTGTGCGTTACACAGAGAGATAAGTTCACCTGGGTGTCTCTCGCATAGGATGGTGCCCAGGTGGGTTGGATAGAGGTAGGTAGCACAGATATGTGCCATATGGACCTCTGCCTGTGAAATCTGGCCACCTGGACAGCTATGTGCCTTTCAGACAGACAGGCATCCTTGTCTATAAACTGGTGGCTTTGCGGAAACCTTTGTGGATGAGTTTACTCATCACCAGCAACAATCAGTCGCTCGTTATTTCTCTGACACTTTGTTGCAAGTGAAGGAAGTTTCTAAGCGCCGTGTTGAGTTCAGACAATGATGCAGATGCTCATTAGTTATGGTGTCCCGGAAAATCAAAAGGTTTGTCCTCCACAACCGCTGAGGAAACTCTGTCCCCTGGTGTGCCAGATGTCAGGCACCGGAGGACAGCCGATACTGAGTCAAGGGGATGAGCTAGGCGGAGTGTGTCCTTGTGAGGAAGATGACGGCGGCTGGATTTTGATTGCAGCTGGGCTGGAACGAACGTGGTTATTTGGATTCGATGCAGTTGGAGCTACGGGGCGGCTAGCAGACAGCACACCTATACAAGAAACCATAAAACAAATCATCATGGGGGGTCTGCTATAAAATAGTCATTGATAAGACAAAGATCCTTACAGGTAAGACCTGGCACTCACGCCCAATCGATCCCTGGTCCAAACATTGGATTGTTTGAGGAAGGAAATGATCAGACAACCAATTTGTTATTTTTTTGGTCAAAACTTTTTTGGCTAATCGGGCATACGGGTAAATCTTAAAGGTTATCTCCACTGAAAATAAAGTTTCGTTTTATTGAAGAACAAGAGCTAAAGGGAGCTGTGTCCTACCTCCTGTTCTTCAATAAAACGATTACGAGACAGGTGAGACGGTAAGGAACTTATCCGATCGCTCGCTCCTCCGCCATGTAGTCTGACAGCTCCCGCCGGGCTCTGTCTTCTAAGCGCATCGCACTTGCTCTTCAATAAAACTAAATGGCCAAACTTGATTTCAGTGGAGATACCCTTTAAAACCATCAAACGTATTTCTAAACTTAAAACCCATTGGTTGGCCGAACGACCGGGCCGATGCAATATCTTTTGGCTAAAATAAGTGCAATACTCCCACTACCAGATGTAATATCGGCTTAGCACGGGTTCTGCAGTAATTTGGATCCGCCTCCTCCCTCTGCTCAAAGAGCTTTTTATAAGCTTGAGCATGTGCAGAGAAAGCAGGACAAACAGCAGTCAATCATTGGTTGTGATGGCAGCAGTCTCAGTCTTGATTGACAGCATGGAGGGAGGAGCCAGCTTTGATGATGTCACCTCAAGCGTCATTATCGCTAACCATAACCTGGATGGGAAACATTATTTTGCCGGCGCCAACTATCTGCGCTACACACTTAAGAATATGGCAGCACTTACAACCAAGCAGGCCACGATGGGTTAATCCTCCTCTGCTGCCGGACCCGTTTCCACCTTATTACGATGGATTTTAAAGCGAATCCGTCAGTGGAAGAGGAAACTCAAGGCACTCGGGGCCCTGACTGAATTTATTGGATTTCCTGCAATCAGTGGTGGAGCGAGCGCCCATTTACCTGCGTACACAACTCCATTTATTTCTATCGACATGTTGATGCTGCTAATTCCACTGGCAGACAGGTTCATCGGGGCCTCTTGTCTGTCATCTGCACGGAGAGAAGAAGAAAATCTGTAAAGAATCCAGGGACGCTATGAGAATATTCCATGGGCCCCAAACTTTCACCGGGCCCTGAGACCAGAAAATGGTAATTGCTAAATACACTTTCCGTACTACTAAGCACACAGATGTATGGACTGCAGACTAAATGCTTTAGACTCCAATTCCCAGATTCCCCAGACAGTCAATGTTAAATACATTTTTAGATATTACTGATGAAGACGATTATGAATCACGTTAGTGATTGGCCTAGACCTAAAGTCACTGGTTCAGACATGCTCAGTGCGATTTTGGGTTTTAGTCAATCAATCTCCTTTGAAAGCAGATCAATAAACTAAAGAACGTAAGCTCTGTGCTAAAAAAACACACTACAATTAAACACAAAGGTGTCCGAGGTTATGTAAGATATTTACCTACAATCTAATATTCTGACCCAACTGATTGTTCCTGAACATTTTTAGGTCTAAGTCTTCTTTCCCCTCCATTCCCTCCGTCTACCTAAACATCTCCTGTAGGTTCCCTCCTCATAACTGTCCATGAGTTTTACAGTAAAGGTCTCTCTAGTACCTCGGCTGTTGATTTTGACGTTCATGGGAAGTTGGGCGGCCATTGCGAGGAAGTTCTGCTGAAGAGCGTGCTGCATTATTCTCTGCTGCTCTTCCGCCATCAATGCCATCTTCTTTTCAGGCGGCTCTCCGCACTCCAGTTTCTCCCGTAACTGTTCTAAGGCTGCGGCCTGCATGACTTGCACAGCTTGGGCAGCCGTTGCGTGATGACCCGGTAAACCGATTGGAATTCCAAGACGATGGGGCCCTCCGGGAGCGTGAATGCCATCTTCTGCAAATAAAGGCAACAGTGATCAGCTCTCCAAGGCCCAACTATTTACCATACAATGTAGTATGATTATGTAACACCTCCATCTTATTACCCAACTGGAATCCAACTCATCAACAAACCATGTAAAGTCCGAGATTCTATTGGATATGATTCTCCTATCTCTACTACTAGTCATATTAGTAGGAAGATTAACAGAGTTTAATAGAATTAATATTTACCTAAATGTTTATGAATTTACTAACTTACACATCCAATACAAAGGTCAGGGAGATACCAAGCAGTACGGTAATCACCTTCCATATATGGGTGGTAGGCATCTCATTATCATGGTTATAAACATGTACGTAACACCCGTCTTTGTACTGTATGCACTAGCACAGTTACCATGATATAACACGGGGCCCCGATCATCTGGAGATTCTGGTACCACCAAGGGCCTTATCCAATAACCCTCGGTATCGGCAAATTCCGATTGTGCCGTAATTGGTATTGTATGGGCGATCGTACAATTACGATTTCAATCATAAACCTTCCATCACGATCGTAATTGTTTGACCGCAATCGTACATTTATAAATTCGGTCGCAAGCTTGGTCAGTTGCCTATTGGTAGTAAGACTCTCTGTTTAATGGCCGTTGTTTTTACGGCTCATTCGATTTGGTCCATTCCCAGCCAATGTGCCCCAATTTACCCTTTTTGATCGGTGCGATCTGGCTAATTTGGCCTCCGTTGTGCATGGAAACAGACAGGGAGGATATGTTGATTTTCGGGGAGGTCAAAACATTAGGAGTTCCCACCGGGGAGTAACTGAACAGGCCAGAACCAAAACTCTGCCGACGTCCCTCCCTCCTATTGCTGTCAATGGCGGCCTGTAACTCCCCCGGGGAGCTGAGACCTCTCTTCTCACATTCGTAGGGGTAGAGATACTTCATGTACCTGATAGGGGAACAAGAAACAAAACTGGAATTATTCCACAGTTATAATAGGACAAAATGAATGTCTTTACCCATAATGCAACATTTCAGAAAACAGCGACACTTTATCAGCTTCGGTTCTGAGGGTGGAGGAAGCGACCGGCACTAACTCGCCGTAAACCTTGTACTTTGCTCCTTTATTACACAGACGCCCATTTCCCATTTTACCAAATTCACTAATTAATGGCGTCTAAATGAATTGCAGATAATAAACCGAGACACTTACTGGGTACGGAGCGTGAAGGCTGCACTGGTAATGGATGTTGGGAGGCTGAGACCCTTGGTAATCTCTCTCCAGATCTTCTTATTGATCACCTCCACCAAACCGCCCTTCTCGGTCACCAGCCTATACAGTGTGTACAGATCCAGCACTTGCTTAGCCATGATGGGAATTCGATTCACCGGAGTCCCTGGAACACAGAATTGGTGAATTAGAGTTCTGGTTGGATTAAATCAACCTTAGTTCCCGGGATGGATGGAGCCTACACAGGTTATTGCCAGAATCCCCACCATAGCTACATCCTGGGGCCCTTACCGGCAACTCCCATAATTCCCTGCATGTTACCCACAATGCTCTGTATCAGTGGCTAAGCTGCTATGCCAATGGCAATGGCATGAATGGTCACAATATATACCCAAGTGGTGCCACTGTCAGGGATGTACCATAAATCCCCCATTGTTTATTATAACAACACAATTTTGAGTTCCACGTTGTGTGCGCAGTATGGCATCTCCGTGTGTGTGTTTAACTAAGTGCCTGACCTCGAATCATTAACCTCTGTTTTGCCTTTCTGGCTTTATTGTGTCAGTGGATTTATGTGGCGCTGGTTCAATAGTGAGAAAGATTTACATGGCCGCTGGCCTCATCCATCTCCCAGGCGATAGGACAAGACAGGTACCATGGCCCATGATTGCTATTTAATGGAGAAATCTAACCGGCAATGGCTCCTCCTGACCTTTCCATTGACCTTGTAATGTTTTCTCAGTTGTCAGAAGCTCCTGTCATTGACTTGTGTATAAAACTCCATTCAATCAGAACTTCCAACGCCATGTGCCGCAGTGACCAACTACTTGGAAACCAGCACAGCCAGCGGCATTAACATGGTGTCGCTGATAATTAACCTAGAGAGAACTGGGAAGTTCGGAGACACATATGACATTTCAATGTTATTACAGTATAGGGGGACTACACAGGCTCTCCCAATCAGGGAATCGATACCTATATCAGCATCCAACGTTATCCTTTCTACCCTGACACCTAACGAGACAACACACATGGCAGCTTCTATCTAAACAATGGACACTGGCCAATAAAACAAACCTTCTGGCCTTGATGGGATTTCATTCGGCTATCGGAATTTTACTGCAATGTTGACAATGAATTAGTCTGTGTGACTCAGACACTGAAGATTCCCAGAAACTGTAAAATGATTGGGGGGGGGGGGGGGGGGGGGTTTACAACTGTCTGAGCTGGGGGTATAATCAACACGTCATTCTCACGGGGGGAGTGGAACGGAACATTATACACATACCACAGTACACGTCTGTGTGGAAAGTCACATGTCCTTGTGAATGCTTGTGCATGTAAGTCTGTGTGTTTGTAAGAGTGTGTATATGTGTGTATGTGTAAGAGTGTATGTAAGAGTGTGTCTGTGTGTGTTTGTGTATGTGTGCAAGTGTGTAACCTAATTCAAGGGCAAACTCAGCTCTATCATTAATCACTTTTCATGCAATTTTATTTTCCATTTTGTCACCTGATGGTGTTAAATCACCATGTGATTATAAGGATGTTATGGGGGTTTAAACCCCTCCCCTGCTCCAGACCACTGGTCTTCCTATCATTAACCCCTTCCCTTACCCAGAATTCCCCAGCAGAGCGAACACAATTGGCTGTCCCAGTGGTTACAGGTCTGAGCATGAAATAAATGAGTCAGATATTAAAGGCTGATTCCCAGCACTGAGCTCAGGATTCCGGAAACTGACAGGTGGGCGCAGGGGGTCTTGTCTCCCTCCAATATTGCTGGAAGCAACAAAGACCACACAACACCCAATGGATAGACAAAGAACATTTTTAGTCCCCTTGTCCATATCGCATTAAAGGGCAACTATAACCTATAAAAAGTTTCAGAACAGTCCCTTCCTTTATCCCTTGAAATATGGTCATGTACAGGGGTTGTATATTCAGGGGGATAGAAATAGGATTCCATTAACATTTTGGCTATGGTTGCCCTTTAAGGCTGGGGTTAATTAATTCTCTATCCCACCCCCTGTACATGAACCAGGTATATTTCAGTATATACAGTACAGGTATATTACAGTATATACAGTACAGGTATATTACAGTATATACAGTACAGGTATATTACAGTATATACAGTACAGGTATATTACAGTATATACAGTACAGGTATATTACAGTATATACAGTACAGGTATATTACAGTATGTACAGTACAGGTATATTACAGTATATACAGTACAGGTATATTACAGTATATACAGTACAGGTATATTGCAGTATATACAGTACAGGTATATTACAGTATATACAGTACAGGTATATTACAGTATATACAGTACAGGTATATTGCGTATATACATCAGGTATATTACAGTATATACAGTAACAGTATATTACAGTATATACAGTACAGGTATTTGCAGTATATACAGTATAGGTATATTACAGTATATACAGTACAGGTATATTACAGTATATCAGTACAGGTATATTGCAGTATATACAGTACAGGTATATTGCAGTATATACAGTACAGGTATATTACATATATACACGTAATGCAGTATATACAGTAGTATATTACAGTATATACAGTACAGTATATTCTGTATATACAGTAGTATATTGCAGTATATACAGTTACAGGTATATTACAGTAATACAGTACAGGTAATATTACTATATACAGTACAGGTATATCAGTAATCGTAAGGTATATACGTTATACAGTACAGGTATATTGCGTATATACAGTACAGGTATAGTACAGTATATACAGTACAGGTATATTACAGTATATACAGTACAGGTATATTGCAGTATATACAGTACAGGTATATTACAGTATATACAGTACAGTTATATTATACTTTATACAGTACAGGTATATTGCAGTATATACAGTACAGGTATATTACAGTATATACAGTACAGGTATATTGCAGTATATACAGTACAGGTATATTGAAGTATATACAATACAGGTATATTACAGTATATACAGTACAGGTATATTACAGTATATACAGTACATGTATATTACAGTATATACAGATAATACATACAGGTATATTACGTATATACAGTACGGTATATTACAGTATATACATACAGGTTATTACAGTTGTACAGTACAGTATATTACAGTATATACAGTACAGGTATATTACAGTATATACAGTACAGGTAAATTGCAGTATAACAGTACAGTGTATTACAGTATATACAGTACAGGTTTTGCAGTATTACGTACGGTATTACATTATAAGTACAGTATATTGCAGTATATACAGTAAGGTATATTATACAGTAATCATACAGGTATATTGAAGTATATACAATACAGGTATATTACATTATACAGTACAGGTATTACAGTATATACAGTACATGATTACAGTATATACAGGACAGGTTATTCATTTATCAGTACAGGTATATTACGTATATACAGTGACAGGTATATTTACAGTAATACAGTACAGGTATATCTTACATATATACATGACAGGTATATACAGTATATACCGTACTGTTATACTGTATATACCTGTACTGTATATACTGTAATAACCTGACTGTATATACTGTATATATACGTATAATATAACAGGTATATTACAGTATATACATTACAGGTATATTACAGTATATACGTACAGGTATATTACAGTAATATACAGTACAGGTATATTATACTTTATACAGTACAGCATATTGCAGTATATCAGAACGGTACAGTAGAATTAATAGATTAATTATTACCAGAACCAACAATTACCAGCAATAAGAATTAATAGAACCAAACGTTTCCGGTACTAAATAATACTGGAACATCTAGAAAATGTAACACGTAAATATTAATGTGTGAATGATGGGAACACTGTCTGTCAGTGGGTGCGACCATGCTGCTTGCTAGGCTGAGAAGTTTATAATTCCGGGCAGATTTTATAGAACAGGAAAGGAGAAATAAAAAACGACTATAAACCATCATAATGATCCCAAGGGGTTAAACTTCCCCCATCAGTTAGTATCATTTCTGTAAGGGGGCAGAACGACACATGGGAGAGAATGTTTAGAGACGGGGTGGTGTGTGAGTGATTTCAATCATAGCACCCCATTATACAAACTGACAACTCATACATGGGTCTGTCTGTTCTATCTATCTATCTATTGTATCATGTATCTTCTATCTATCTATCTACTATCTATCTATCTTCTATCATGTATCTATCTATCTATCTATCATTGTATCTATTATCTATCTATCTACTATCTATCATGTATCTATACTATCTATTTATCTATCTTATCTATCTATCTATCTATCTATCCATGTATCATCTATCTATCTATCTGCTATCTATCTATCATGTATCTATCTATCTATCTATCTATCTATCTATCTATCTATCTATCATGTATCTATCTATTACTATCTATCTATCTATCTATCTATCTATCTATCATGCTATCTAGTCTATCTATCTATCTAGCTATCATTATCTATCATCTAGCTATCATGTATATCTATCTATTATATCTATTCTATCTATCTATCTATCATGTATCTATCTATCTATCTCATCATGTATCTATACTATCTATTTATCTATCTATCTATCTATCTATCTATCTATCTATCTATCTATCTATCTATCTATCTATCTATCTATCTATTTCTATCTAATCTATCATATCTATCTATCTAGTCTATCTATCTATCTATGTATCTATCTATCTATCTATCTATCATGTATCATCTATCTATCTTATCTATCTATTATCTATGTATCTATCTATCTATCTATCTATCTGTTCTATCATCTCTATCTATCTATCTATCTATCTATCTATGTATCTATCTATCTATCTATCCTATCTATCTATCATCTATCTATCTATCTACTCTATCTATCTATCCTATCATGTCTCTATCTTATCTTATTACTCTATCTATCTATCTATCTAAAATCTATCTATCCTATCTAATCTATCTATCTATCATGTATCTATCTATCTATTTACTCTCTATCTATCTATCTATCTATCATGATATCTATCTACTATATCTATCTATCTATCTATCTATCTATGTATCTATCTATCTTATCTATCTATCTATGTATCTATCTATCTATCTCTACTATCTGTCAGCTATCTATCTATTTATCTATCTATCTATCTAGTCTATCTATCTATCTATCATGTATCTATCTATCTATCTATCTATCTATCTATCTATTATTTGTATCTATCATCTATCTATCTATCTCATCTATCATCGTATCTATCTATCTATCTCATCTATCTCTATGATCTATCTTTTCGTATCTATCTATAATTGTATCTATCTATCTATTCTATCATGTTCTATCTATCTATCTCTATCTATACTATCATATTATCTATCGATTATATATACTTATTATTATTTATCTTGTAATTACTTATAAATTTATCCTATTTGATTCTGCTATCATTCTCTCCTCTGTCATTATCTCTTTTAATTCTTGCCTCCTTTTTTTTTCTTCTCTTCCTTCTGTTTTCTTTCTCTTCTTTTCCTTCTCTCTCTCCTATCTACTCCTTGTATTTCTTTCTCCTTTTTGCTTTTCTCTTCTCTCTATTCTATTTTTTTTCATTAACATTCTATTATCTCAGTTCTATCCCTCTATCACTATCTCTCTCTCCTCTCTCTTCTATTATCTCTTCTTCATCCTTCATCTTTCTCGCACTTTTCCGTTCTCCTTTCCTTTTCCTCTTTCTTCTCCACTTTCTTTTGTTCTTCTCCCGTCCGTTCTTTTCCTTCTATCTCATCTTCTCTCTCTTTCTCTTTCTCTTCTCCTTTCTTTTCTTCTATCTCTCCCTCCTCTTCATTCTGTCTCTCTCCTTCCTTTCTTAATTCTAAGTCTTATATCCCTCTTACTCTGACTCTCATTGGCCCTCTCCATTTCACCTTCTGCCTCTTCTCTCTTTCTTCTCTCTTTTTCTCTTCTCCTCTTTATTTCTCCTCTCTTCATGTCTCCTCTCTTTTCCTTCGCCCAACCTTCTTGCTTACTCTTCTCTACTTTTCTCCTCTTTTGTGTCTCCTTTTATCCTTTTCCTCCTTCTTCTCTCTCTCCCTCCCTCTTCCTCTTATTCTTCCTCTCTTCTCCTTCTTTCTCTCTTACCCTCTCCTCTTTTCTCCTATTTGCTCTCCTCTCCCCTTCTTATCTCTTCTCTTTCTCTATCTCTCTCGTCTCTCCCTCTCTCTCTTTCTCCTCCCCTGCCTCATCTTTTCCCGTTCTTTCTTTCTCCTCTTTTTCCTTCTTCCCTTTCCGCTCTCTCTTCCCCCTCTTCTCTCTCTATCCCTCTCTTCTCTCTCCTCTCTGCCTCGCCCGCTCTCTCTCCCCCCTTTCTCCCCTTTCTTTCCTCTCGCTCTTTCTCTCTCCCTTTCTATCCTGCGCATTTCCTCTTTTTCTCTTTCTCTCATCCTCTCGGCTCCCCTCTCCCTTCCTCTCCTTCTCTCCTCTTTCTATCTCTTCTTCCGTTCTTTCTCCTTCCTTTTCTTTTCTCCTTCCTCTCCGGTTTCTCCTCTTCTCTCCTCTCTCTCTCTCTTTCCTCCTTTCTCTTCTATTGACTTTCCCTTCTTTCCCTCTCTTCCTCCTCTCTTCCTGTTCCTTCTCTCTTCTCTCCTTCTCTCTATTTTCTCCTCTCCTCCTTTTCTTTCCCTCTCTCACCCTCTTCTCTTCTTCTCTCCTTCTCTTTCCTTCTTCCTCTTTTCCCTCTTACTCTCTCTCTCATCTTCTCTTCTCCTCTTCTTTTTTGCTCTGGTTCCCGCCTCTAGTCCGCTACTCTCTTTCTCCTTCTCTTCTCCCTTCCTTCTCCCCTACTCTATTCCTCTCTGATTTCTCTCTTTTCTCTCCCCGTCCTCCTCTCTCCCTTTTTCCTCCTCTCTTCTCCTCGGGCTTCTCTCTCTCTCTCTCTTTTCTCTCCTTCTCTCTCTCTCCTGGGCCCTATCTCTTCATCTCCTCTCTTTTTCTCTTCCTCTCCCCCTCTCTACTTTTTCATCTCATTTTCTCCGCCTCTCTCTCTCTCTCGTCACCCTCCTCCCTCTCTTCTTTCCTGTATATACAGTACAGGTATATTACAGTATATACAGTACAGGTATATTACAGTATGTCAGTACAGGTATATTACAGTAAACAGTAAGGATATATACAGAGTATATATACGTATCAGAACGTACAGGTATATTACAGATATACAGTACAGGTATATTATAGCAGTATATACAGTACAGGTTATATTACAGTATATACAGTACAGTATAGTACAGTATATACAGTACAGGTTTATTACAGTATATACAGTACAGGTATATTGCAGTATATACGTACAGGTATTTGACATGTATTACACACAGTGTATTATTCAGTACAGGTATATAGCAGATATACAGTACAGGTATATTCGCAGTAGTATATACAGTACAGGTATATTACAGTATATTACAGTACAGGTATATTGCAGTATATAACAGTACAGGGTATACAGTATATACAGTACAGTTATATTATACGTTATACAGTACAGGTATATTGCAGATATACACGTACAGGTATATTACAGTATATACAGTACAGGTATATTACAGTATATACAGTAAGGTATATTGCCAGTATATACAGTTACAGTATATTACGTATATACAGTACAGGTATATGACAGTATATACAGTACAGGTATTACAGTATATACAGTACAGGTATATTACAGTATATACAGTACAGTATATGCAGTATATACAGTACAGGTATATTACAGTATATATAAGTACAGTTATATTATATTATACATACAGGTATATTGCAGTATATACAGTACAGGGATATTACAGGATATACAGTACAGGTATATTCAGTATATACAGTAAGGTATATTGAAGTATATACAATACAGGTATATACAGTATATTACAGTACAGGTATATTAAGTATATACAGTACATGTATAATTCAGTATATACGACAGGTATATTATACTTTACAGTACAGGTATATACAGTATATACAGTACAGGTTATATTACAGTATATACAATACAGGTATATACAGTATGTACAGTACAGTGGTATATTACAGTATATACAAGTACAGGTATTTTAATTACAGTTATATATACAGTTACAGGTATATTGCAGTATATCAGTACAGGTATATCTACAGTTATATACAGTACAGGTTATATATGTAGCAGTATATATACAGTACAGGTATATTACAGTATATACACAGTACAGGTATTATTGCAGTATATACAGTACGGTAGATTACAGTATATACAGTACCGGTATATCGAAAGTTATAACAATACAGGTATATTACATTATATACAGTACAGGTATATTACAGTATATACAGTACATGTATATTACAGTATATACAGGACAGGTATATTATACTTTATACAGTACAGGTATATTACAGTATATACAGTACAGGTATATACAGATATTACAGTACAGAGGTATATACAGTATATACAGAGACAGGTAGATTACAGTATATACCTGTACTGTATATACGTAATATACCTGTCACTGTATAGACTGTATACATATACCTGTACTGTACTATACTTAATTACAGTATATATAAAGTACAAGGTATATTACAGTATATACAGTACAGGTATATTACAGTATATACAGTACAGGTATATTATACTTTATACAGTACAGCATATTGCAGTATATCAGAACTGGTACAGTAGAATTAATAGATTAAATTATTACCAGAACCAACAATTACCAGCAATAAGAATTAATAGAACCAAAAGTTTCCGGTACTAAATAATACTGGAACATCTAGAAAATGTAACACGTAAATATTAATGTGAATGAATGGGAACACTGTCTTGTCAGTGGGTGCGAACATGCTGCTCGCTAGGCTGAGAAGTTTATAATTCCGGGCAGATTTTATAGATACAGGAAAGGAGAAATAAAAAACGACTATAAACCATCATAATGATCCCAAGGGGTTAAACTTCCCCCATCAGTTAGTTATCATTTCCTGTAAGGGGGCAGAACGACACATGGGAGAGAATGTTAGAGACGGGGTGGTGTGTGAGTGATTTCAATCATTAGCACCCCATTATACAAACACTGACAACTCATACATGGGTCTGTCTGTCTATCTATCTATCTATCATGTATCTATCTATCTATCTATCTATCTATCTATCTATCTATCTATCTATCATGTATCTATCTATCTAATCTATCTATCTATCTACTTCAATCATTATCGATTATCTATTCATTGTATCATCTATCTATCTTATCTATCTATCTATCTATATCTATCTATACATGTATCTTCTATCATCTATCTATCTATCATGTACTATCACTTCTAGTCTTCTAATCTACTATCTATCATGTATCTATCTATTATCTCTTCTTCTAATCTATCTAGGTATCTATCTCTAGCTATCTCAAAATATGAATAGTGTCCTGGTCTGTACCAACGGCCAGGTCCAAGGCTCTCTAGGTGCTTCTGTCCCGGCACCCGCCTATCAATGTACACAAAGGAGGTAGCGACCGGACCAGAGCGTGCAAGGGGCAAAGGGGCGGGAAGAGCAAGGGAAACACTGAGGGGGCAACGGGCAGGAGCGGACAACGGCAGAAGCGGGGCCGGGCGGACTACGGGGGAGACACGAGAGCCGATTAGCGAGCGAGCGAGGCAGGGGCGAGCGACGGCGAGTCTAGCGAGCGAGCGAAGCGAGCGAGAGAGGCGAGCGAGGAGCAGGAGTCGAGCGAGCGAGCGAGCAGCAGGGAGGCGTAGCCGCGAAGCGAGCGAGCGAGCAGGAGCTGAGCGAGCAGGAGCGAAGGCGAGCGATCGAGCGAGCAGGGAGCGGCGAGCGAGCGAGCGAGCGTAGCGAGCAGGGAGCGAGCAGGGACTCGAGCGGCGATCGAGACCGAGGGAGCGAGGCGGAGAGAGCTAGCGGCGAGCGAGGAGCGGCCGAGGGAGCGGAGAGATGGAGCGATGGAGGGCGAGCGGGAGAGAGGAGCGAGCGATCGAGCTGAGCGAGCACGATAGCAGGAGCGAGCAGACGAGGATGGAGCGATCGAAGCGGAGCTGCGAGCGAACGATAGACGAGATAGCGAGGTCTAGCGAGGATAGATCTACGTCTGATCTATCTAGCTTGAGATGATGGCCAGGAAGCGAGCGAGCAGCAGCGAGCGAGGAGCGAGAGACCGAGAGAGACGAGGCAGAGCCAGGAGCGACGCGGAGCGAGCGATGCGAGCAGAGGAGGCGAGCCGAGCGACGAGGACGGCGACAGCGAGCGAGCAGGAGGGAGGAGCAGCGAGCGGCGACCGAGGAGGACCAGCGAGCGCCACAGAGCGAGCGAGCGCAGCGGGGCTGATGCGATCGAGCGTGAGCGAAGAAGCGAGCGACCTACCGTGATCGAAGAGCGGGAGCGAAGGAAGCTATGCGATGAGACCGACAGCGAGCGACGCGAGCAGACCGAGCGAGCAGAGCTAGCGAGCGAGCTAGGCGAGCGAGCAGGAGCATGAGATCTATGATACCTACGCCATTAATTATCATGATATATCTATCCTATTCTACGACTATCTACCTACCTACCTATCTACTCTACCTACCATACTACCACTTTATCTATTCTATCTGTTGTCTATCTGTCTGCTCTTGCCTGCCTGTCTGTTCTATCTATCGATCTAATCTAACCGTCTATTATCTGTATTCTGCTCTCTCTCTCTCTATCGAAATAGATACCTTAGATGCATTTCTGTTCTCTCTGCTTGGACGGGTAAAGAGGGGTTAATATTACAGTTAACCTTTCCCCTGCCAGACACAACCCATTGATAAATTAAAATGAAGGGGATTATTGTACTATTCACTGTGTACACGGACCCGCTAATGTTACAAACCCCAGTTTAAATTGCTACTGCCTGTAAACATGTAGTGCATGGTCCTTGTTTATTCACCCCAACCAAGGGCCGTATTTATAAAGGGTCTTTATGGGAAATGGTAAATATTCCCCAAATTCAAATCCAGAGATTATCCCTCCCTATTATTTCACAGCATGGCAGCGCCCACAGATACCAAACAACAACTTTACTTTTTCCAGGGTAAATAACCAAAAATCTTTTCATTTGGCAATTACTCTGCGTGGTTTTGGGAGGGCCAGACAGAGATGTACAGGGGAAGGTTCATCGGATGGTCCATTAACGGCCTCAGACAATCTGACAACCATAAGGTCACCCCCAGAACGCTAGCACGTGGCACAATGCCGCCATTCTCCCTCATTAGCCAGTAGGATTAGCCATCGCGCTGGCCCCTGGCCCTTCCATGTCCCTCTCTGTGTGGCCCTGTCCTGTGCAAGTAGCGGACATTGGCTGCCAAACCCAAGATTAATGTCCCCCCCATTCACAAGGTCCTGGGAGTTCCTACTTTTTTCGTCTTTACATAACCTAATGGCACCATTAATCCCGCCAATGACTAGAGCCTCTCTGTGAAGGAGCCCAGGACAAAGGGAGCTGCCACATGGATTTAAGAGTAATGACACTAAAGTCTCCCACTCACAAATCACAAAGGTGCTTTAATAGCAATTTAAACACTTATTTTGCAACTTGCAGAATCTGCAACTTGCAGAATCTGGTCCGGTCTCTACCTACTTTTTGATACACTATCTATCTATCTATCTATCTATCTATCATGTATCTATCTATCTATCTATCTATCTATCTATCTATCTATCATGTATCTATCTATCTATCTATCTATCTATCCATCTATCATGTATCTATCTATCTATTATCTATCTATCTATCTACCTACCTATTATCTATCTATCTACCTATTATCTATATATCTATCTATCTATCTAGTATCTATCTATCTATCTATCTATCTAGTATCTATCTATCTATCTAGTATCTATCTATCTATCTATCTATCTATCTATTATCTATCTACCTATTATCTATCTATCTGCCTATTATCTATCTATCTATCGATCTATCTATCTATCTACCTATTATCTATCCATCTATCTATCTATCTATCTATCTATCTATCTATCTATCTATCTATTACCTATCTATCTATCTATCTATCTCTCTGTTATCTATCTATCTATCTATTATCTATCTATCTATCTACCTACCTACCTACCTATCTATCTATCTATCTATCATCTATCTATCTACCTACCAACCCATCTATCTACCTACCTACCCTTCTATCTATCTATCATGTATCTATCTATCTATCTATCTATATATCTATCTATCATGTATCTATCTATCTATCTATCTATCTATCTATCTATCTATCTATCTATCTACCTATCTATCTATCTATCTATCTATCTATCTATCTATCTATCTATCTATCTATCTATCCATCTACCTATCTACCTATCTACCTACCTACCTACCTACCTATCTATCTCCCTACCTACCTACCTACCCTTTTATCTATTCTATCTGTTTGTCTATCTGTCTGCCTGCCTGCCTGTCTGTCTATCTATCGATCTAATCTACCCGTCTATCTATCTGTCTATCTGTCTCTCTCTCTCTCTATCGAAATAGATACCTTAGATGCATTTCTGTTCTCTCTGCTTGGACCTGGGTAAAGAGGGGTTAATATTACAGTTAACCTTTCCCCTGCCAGACACACCCATTGATAAATTAAAATGAAGGGGATTATTGTACTATTCACTGTGTACACGGACCCGCTTAATGTTACAAACCCCAGTTTAAATTGCTACTGCCTGTAAACATGTAGTGCATGGTCCTTGTTTATTCACCCCCAACCAAGGGCCGTATTTATAAAGGGTCTTTATGGGAAATGTATAAATACTTCCCCAAATTCAAATCCAGAGATTATATCCCTCCGCCATTATTATTTCAGCAGCATGGCAGCTCCCACAGATACCAAACAACAACTTTACTTTTTCCAGGGTAAATAACCAAAATCTTTTCATTTGGCAATTACTCTGCGCGGTTTGGGAGGGCCAGACAGAGATGTACAGGGGAAGGTTCATCGGATGGTCCCATTAACGGCCTCAGACAATCTGACAACCATAAGGTCACCAGCCCAGAACGCTAGCACGTGGCACAATGCCGCCATTCTCTCCCTATTAGCCAGTAATAGGATTAGCCATCGCGCTGGCCCCTGGCCCTTCCATTGTCCCTCTCTGTGTGGCCCTTGTCCTGTGACCAGTAGCGGACATTGGCTGCCAAACCCAAGATTAATGTCCCCCCATTCACAAGGTCCTGGGATGTTCCTACTTTTTATCCGTCTTTACATAACCTAATGGCACCATTAATCCCGCCAATGACTAGAGCCTCTCTGTGAAGGGAGGTGCCGGACCAGCGCCCAGGACAAAGGGAGCTGCCACATGGATTTAAGAGTAATGACACTAAAGTCTCCCACTCACAAATCACAAAGGTGCTTTAATAGCAATTTAAACACTTATTTTGCAACTTGCAGAATCTGCAACTTGCAGAATCTGGTCCGGTCTCTACCTACTTTTTGATACACTAGCGAGCGAGCGAGCGAGCGAGCGAGCAGGTGAGCTAGCGAGCGATCTAGCGAAGGAGCGACGAGCGAATGAGCGAGCTATGGAGGAGGAGCGAGAGTATCTTGACAGGGAGATAGCGAGGAGCGAGCTATCTATCATTAGCGTATGCGATCTATGTCGATCTATCGATCGATCGAGCTATCATGTATCGATCTATATAGCGATCTATCGATCCATCGAAAGGGAGCTGAGCGAGCGTAGGAGCGAGCGAGCGAGAGACCGACCGAGGAGCGATGCGAGCGACCGAGGAGCGGCAGAGAGACGAGCGAGCGAGGAGCGAGCGAGCGAGCTAGCGAGCGGAGGAGCGAGCGAGCGAGCGAGGAGCGAGGCGAGCGAGCGAGAGAGCGAGCGAGGAGCGAGGACCGAGGAGAGAGCGAGCGGCCGAAGGAGCGAGCAGCGAGCGAGGACGAGCGAGAGAGTAGAGGAGCAGCCAGCGAGAGAGCTAGCGAGCAGCGAGCGAGCGAGCGAGCGAGCGATGACCGAGGCGAGCGAGCGAGCGAGGCGGGGGGTAGCGAGCGAGCGAGCGAGGAGCGAGCGAGGAGGACGACCAGACCGACCGATGCAAGCCGAGCGAGCGAGCGAGCAGCGGAGCGAGCGACCGGCCCAACCCAGGGGAGCGACCCGACCGACCCGGCGGAGCTAGCTGAGAAGGGAAAGCGGATCTGAGCGAGCTAGCTAGAGAGCGATCTAGCAGGTAGCGAGCAGAAGGCGCGTCGGAGGATAGAGCGACTAGCGAGCCGATCGAGCTGACCGAGCGAGCTAGCTAGCTATAGAGCCTAGCGAGCAGATCTATCGATCTATGATCTATCTATCTATCCAATCTATCTACTATCTACCTATCCACCACCTACCTTCCCTACCTATTCATCTCCCTACCTACCTACCTACCCTTTTATCTATTCTATCTGTTGTCTATCTGTCTGCCTGCCTGCCTGTCTGTCTATCTATCGATCTAATCTACCCTTCTATCTATCTGTCTTCTTGTCTCTCTCTCTCTCTATCGAAATAGATACCCTTAGTGCATTTCTGTTTCTCTCTGCTTGGACTGGGTTAAAGAGGGGTTAATATTACAGTTAACCTTTCCCCTGCCAGACACACCCATTGATAAATTAAAATGAAGGGGATTATTGTACTATTCACTGTGTACACGGACCGTTAATGTTACAAACCCCAGTTTAAATTGCTACGTGCCTGTAAACAGTAGTGCATGGTCCTTGTTTATTCACCCCCAACCAAGGGCCGTATTTATAAGGGTCTTTATGGGAAATGTATAATACTTCCCCAAATTCAAATCCAGAGATTATATCCCTCCGCCATTATTATTCAGCAGCATGGCAGCTCCCCAGATACCAATCAACACTCTTTACTTTTCCAGGGTAAATACCAAAATCTTTCATTTGGCAATCCTCTGCGGTTTGGGAGGCCAGACAGAGATGTACAGGGAAGGTTCATCGGAGGTCCCATTAACGGCCTCAGACAATCTGACAACCATAAGGTCCCAGCCCAGAACGCTAGCACGTGGCACAATGCCGCCATTCTCTCCCTATTAGCCAGTAATAGGATTAGCCATCGCGCTGGCCCCTGGCCCTTCCATTGTCCCTCTCTGTGTGGCGCTTGTCCTGTGACCAGTAGCGGACATTGGCTGCCACCCAAGATTAATGTCCCCCCATTCACAAGGTCCTGGGATGTTCCTACTTTTTATCCGTCTTTACATAACCTAATGGCACCATTAATCCGCCAATGACTAGAGCCTCTCTGTGAAGGGAGGTGCCGGACCAGCGCCCAGGACAAGGGAGCTGCCACATGGATTTAAGAGTAATGACACTAAAGTCTCCCACTCACAAATCTCCACAAAGCTCTATTGAAGAGGAATGGCCATTGTCCAGCACAATTAGCCGGCCAACTGATTAATGAAAGACACTTATCTGATCCCACTGAGCTCTCCCTATTAAAACTAGTTTTAATAGGGAGAGCTCAGTGGGATCAGATAAGTGTCTTTCATTAATCAGTTGGCCGGCTAATTGTGCTGGAACAATGGCCATTCCTCTTCAATAGAGCTTTGTGGAGATTTGTGAGTGGGAGACTTTAGTGTCATTACTCTTAAATCCATGTGGCAGCTCCCTTTGTCCTGGGCGCTGGTCCGGCACCTCCCTTCACAGAGAGGCTCTAGTCATTGGCGGGATTAATGGTGCCATTAGGTTATGTAAAGACGGATAAAAAGTAGGAACATCCCAGGACCTTGTGAATGGGGGGACATTAATCTTGGGTTGGGCAGCCAATGTCCGCTACTGGTCACAGGACAAGGCCACACAGAGAGGGACAATGGAAGGGCCAGGGGCCAGCGCGATGGCTAATCCTATTACTGGCTAATAGGGAGAGAATGGCGGCATTGTGCCACGTGCTAGCGTTCTGGGCTGGGACCTTATGGTTGTCAGATTGTCTGAGGCCGTTAATGGGACCCTCCGATGAACCTTCCCTGTACATCTCTGTCTGGCCTCCCAAACCGCAGAGAATTGCCAAATGAAAAGATTTTGGTTATTTACCCTGGAAAAGTAAAGT